>JAOXYA010091406.1:0-11082 GCA_028565675.1 Sorex palustris
CGGGCGGAGCCGGGTGTACGCGGAGGGGGCGGCGCGGACGCGGCTGCTGTGCGGGGAGCCCCGGGAGCCCCCAGCCGGCCCCGCCCCGCCGCCCCCTCCCCGCGCCGTGTCTGCGGCCCAACCGAGCGCGGGCGCTCTGCGGCAGACGTGCCAGGCGTGCCGGCTGGCCGCGGCCATGTGCAGGATGTCCTTCAAGGTGAGTGCGGGCGCGCGCCGTGGCCTTCGCCCCGGGCGGTGCATCCCCGAGTCCCAGCGTCGCCCGGGAAACGGCGGGCGGGGGCGGGAAGAGCGGGGCTCCGCGCTGCGGCCGGCCCTCCCCCTGATCCTCTGCACCCTCATACCCGCAATTCCTGCTGCACCGCCGCCGCTGCCTCCTCCCCAAAGCACTCGGTGGGCCTTGAGGCGCGAGTGACCAGCAGGCAATGAGGGGAGCCAGGATGGATGACCAGGCTTCAGTGTTCAGAGGAGTTTATTCAAGTCATTCCCCTTGAGGGTACCGCTCGGACGGTGCTTGACTTGCACATGGCTATCCCGGGTTCAATTCCCCGCACCCCATGTGGTCCCCTGGGCACCGCGAGGAGTAATTCCTGACTGTGGAGCCCCGAGTGAGCCCTGAGCACTGCGGGTGTAAAAGTCATTCCCCCTGAGCCCACGTTTTAGGAAGAAAGTGAAGTTAGCCGACCTGCCCCGATTGAAAAGTCTTTGAATAGAGTAATAGGGACAGTGTCTTGAGCCCTTTAGAATGTGCCTGATGGAGAACTGAGGGCATCACAGTGTGTGTTCTGACTCACCAGCAGAACCTGGAGATGGTGCTTATTTGGTTTGTTCTTCCCCTCACTGGCGCTTTTCTTTTTTTAAGCAAGAAAACGAAAACTTGCAGATTCCATGCCGTCTTCCTGAACTACTAAGTGAGTGGTGGTAAAATGGGAAGCTGAGTGTGTGTGATCCGTGTCGGGCGGCAGCTGATGAGGGCAACTGTGTCGGTGGTGCCGTTGGGGTTATTTAGAAGGTCTCTAGCTAACCATTTGGAGAAGGGACACCAGTGAAGGGGTTCCAGGGCCATCCTGTTAAGTGTTACCAGGCCACTCACTGTCTCTGTGTGAAGGACGGAAGGAAGGACGGAAGCTGACGGAAGCTGACAAATTCAGATGACTTCAAGTTTTTTTATCTACAGAATTCAGGGACTGCTGCGTTGAGGAATGCCAGAGAAATAAAGAGAAAACAGTTTGGAACATAAGAAGTTGAAGGCCAGCTGGGAGTCCAAGTAGGGATGCTGACTAAGTGCTAAGATGGATCCCTGGAGGGTGGTCCAGGCAGAAGAGAAAGGTGAAGTTCAGGAATGAGCAGTGTTGCCTGTCACTGAGTCCAGGAGAATAAATGTGATTGCCCAGTGAGGTCACGCAAAAGTGGAAAATAGGAGGGCTTTAAGGACAAAATATAATTATTTCTTGGCTTTGGTTTGGGGCCACTCCCAGCAGTGCTCAGGGATTACTCCTGGCTCTGCATTCGGGGATGACTCCTGGCAGTGCTCAGGGAATCATATAAGGGTCCAGGATTTTATCTGGGTCAGCTGCATGCAAGGTGAGTGCTCTGCCTTTTGTCCTGTCTGTCTGGCCCCTGTTAAGTGATTTTTAAAAATGTTTCATTGTAACATCATGAATTACAAAGTTGTTCAGAATACAGTTGTTTTAGGCATTCAGTATTCCAATACCAAGTCTACCACCAGTATGACCTTCCCTCCACAAATGTCCCATTTTCAACCCACCTCAAGCCTTCCCCCTGGCAGTTGCAAATTTACTTTATATTGCTTATTACAACAAAAAAGACAAATGGAATTATCAAAAATGGATAAATAAAAGTCAGTTTGTGATCATTGTTATACTTCCCAATTGGCATTACAAAAGTCATTGGAAGATAAATCTTGCAAGGCAGCTTTGGAGTGAGCAGACTTAGACTGGTCTGTGGGGCCGGGGAGAGCATTCCAGGTGGTAAAGGTCGTCTGGTCTGCGAGGTGCGCATGAGTGAGCTTGGCAAAGAGCACTGTGTGCCTGGTCCGACAGCCCCACGGTGCCCCACAGCCCTGGTGACCCTAAATCCCATAGGACAGAGCAACATTGCATCGCTGGCCAGAGCATAGACTGTGAGGCTCACATGACAGCCCTTATAAAAAAAGAGAAGTCCAGGAGCTGGAGCAATAGTCCAGTGGGACGGGTGTTCTTGCCAAACACGGGTTCAATTCCTAGCAGCCCATAAGTCCCTCAAACCTGCCAGGAGTGATCTCTGAGTACAGAACCGGGAGTAATCCCTGAGCACTGTTGGGTGTGACCCAAACCATGACTTCCCCACCCCCTACAAAAAAAAGCAGTCCATTGAGAAAGCTGGAGGCATGTGAGATAAACCAGAATTACGTGCTGTCACTAGAACCAAGGCTCTCTGAGTGTCCACTGAAGACAGAGCCTAGCTGAAGAGTCAGCCTGGAAGCCATAGTCAGCTCCAAGCAGTACGTTTCAACCCTTCCTGACTGATCTTGTTTTCTTCCTGTGTCCTCCAGTACTGATTGCTGTCCCCTCCAATCTCATACTGTGCTTCCTCCATTTGCCCAATTTTCACCTGTGGCCCTTTAGAATATCCTGGTGGTCCTTGGGGAACCGCCCGGCCCCCGGTTGAGAAACACTGGCTTAATGTGCCTTGCTCACAGCTGTAGAGCCTAGGCATCCAAGGTCAGGTACCAGTGGACTTGGTGTCTGGTGCCTTTTACCAGATTTGCAAACAGTGACCTTCTCTTTGTACCCAGTGTGAGAGAAAGAGGAAGCTCTAGTGTCTCCCCCCCTTTTTTTGGCATTTTGGGTCACATCCAGCAATGCTCAGGGGTTACTCCTGGCTTTGCACTCAGGAATTACTCCTGGTGGTGCTCAGGGGACCATTTGGGATGCCGGGAATCAAATCCGGGTTGGCCGTGTGCTAGGCAAATGCCCTACCTGCTATGCTATCACTCCAGCCCCGTGTCCCTTTCTTATAAGAGCAATAATCCCATAGTATGGGTTATGGCCTCATATCCTCATTTACCCTAACTGCCCCCAAAGGGCATTGCCTCTAAATACCATCATATTGGGAGTTAGGGCTTCCATGTATGAAGTAGACCAGGAGTGGGGAACAGACGACTTCAGTCCCTTACATAAATGATCCAGTCTATAGTATATCATTCAGCCTCAAAAAGGAATGACACGGGGCTGTCCGCTACAACCTGAGTAATCTTGAAAACACATTCATTGAACAACACCACAAAAACCACCTAATACAAACCTATTTCTCTGAAATGTTCAGAACTCCATGGAGACTGAAAACAAATCAGTGGGTGCCAGAGACTGGAGCTGAGGAAGGCAAGGAAGAGTGATTGTTTATAGGTAAAGGTTTATTTTAAGGGGTGATAAAACTATTCTGGAAAAGCCCGTGATGGTGGTATGACATCCAGAGAACAATAAAGACCATGTGTGCTTTAAAACTGCATTTCTCAACCTTGACCCCACCATGGCCTACTTCCAGCTGGTTTCCTTCTTGTGGCTGTCCTGCCCTAACTCTGATCTCATATCATGGACCCCCATTTACATAATTTTCACCTTGACCCCTTTAGCTTATCTTGGAACCACACTTGTGGCTATATGGCTCCTGCTGAGAAACACTGCCATAAAAAGATAAATTTTATAAAGTTGTATCTCAATTAAAGTTTTTGAACTGAGGCTAAGCAGAGAAGGCCTAGCGTGTACAACCAAGTACTCAGGAGCAGGGGTGGGGTGCTCAGTGGAGAGTACAGGAAAATCTCCTCCACTCAGGCAAGAAGTAAAGTGGTAAGGTTGAGTTTATATACTGTTGTCTTGTAAAGTAAAGGCCAGGACTGGGTTGAAATTTAGGCTGGAGAGAAAGGAAGGTGCTAGATTTTCAGTCAAGACAGATTGATCCAGAATCAGCAATTCCCTTGAGTGAGGCAGAGAGGTATTGAGTGACCTGAATATTGAAGGAGCAGTGATTGTGTAGTCAAATGGGTGGATACCAGCAGAAAGAGATGAAGAGGGCCAATAAGGAGGCCAGAGCCCATTTTCATTCTAGGACTAATAAGGGGAAGGCACAGTCTCTGCTGAGCTGGGTGCTACAGAGATGGGCAGAGCTCCATGAAAGGTTAATGAGGAAGAGGGGCTCCTTTCCCATAAAGGGAGACTGCAGGCCAGACATGATTGGCAGCACCATATGCTGGAGCATAGGCTTTGCGTGCAACAAGCCCCAGTTTACACCTCTGCACCAAACAGTCTCTCAGGCACCACCAGAAGTGATCGTGGAGCTCTGAGCTAGAACTTTCTCTGAGCATCACCAGGTCACACAACAATAAAAGATCAGCGGGAAGGCCCAAAGGGAAGGAGAGCAGAGCACACACGGACACACAGCAGTGAACTAAGCCTGTGTTAGTTCTAGCTAACATCGGAGCAAGCACATCTCAATGTACCCACAGTCATTAATGATTTTTAGGTGCCAGGAAAATGGCTCAAAAGGCTGGAGCACAGGCTTTGTATATGGGAGTCCTGGGTTCAGTCTATGGCACCACATAATTGCCTCCTCTTCCCTCCAGCACCACTGGGTTTGGCCCAAAAATAGAAAGAGAGAGAGAGAGAGAGAAAGAGAGAGAGAGAGAGGTTTTATTGTATGCTTTAGAAAGATTCTTTATAATGCTGCATTCTAAATTGCTTAGCCATGAGTAATATTTGATTTCCATTTCCCATAATTTTTCTGCAGCTGTCATCTATCATAATTCTTGTATAGAATAAAAATCAGACCTACAAATTATTTCTCGTGTCATCAATATTTTGTGAATACTAAAATTTAGCAATTAATAAAGTTGACAGAATAATACACTTTGTGGATATTATATATTTATTAACTTTGATCTTTGGAGCCTTAAATTTACTTATTTGTTTGTTTTGTTCTTTTGTTTGGGCACACCCAGCAGTGCCCAGGGCTTACTCCTGGCTCTACGATTAGGGATCACTCCTGGCTAACTCAGGGACCATTTAAGGTGCCAGGGATCGAAGCCACATGCAAGGCGAACGCCCTACCTGCTGTACTATTATTTCTCTAGCCCCTACCTTGTTTATATTCATTGGTCTCCGAAAGACTCCCAGACCCTAGGTCCCCAAAGCTTTGTTTGAAAAGCCCAGCAACAGGCCAATTCCATGGTAGAATAACAGCCCAGCCCATTCTTGGTGACTTAGAGGTCACATACAGCATGTTTGCTTTGAGCTGCCCAGACCCGGGCATGTACTTTTTTGCCATTCTCCATTACGTTGTCACCAGTCACTTCTCACTGGTACTGATTTGCCTTCAGTAAACTTCCTCTTTCAAAATTGTCAGTCCTTAATTGATTCTCCAGGGGGAAATGAAGCACACGTGCAAGTTGTTTTTCTAGTTAAAGCAAACTCCAAAGCTCAGGCCTGAGCCTCTTTGTAGAATAAAGTTCATAGGTTTCTCGAGGCTATTTTAGCTACTCAGCACTTGACCCACGCGGTCATGGGGCTATGGCTCAGGGGTAGCCCCGCACGTGTGACTCCCTGAGTTCAGTCCTCAGCACCTCATCTTCTTCTCCCAGCTCTGCCTGTAGCCCTGGTGGCCCCCCTGCACCCCCTTCTGGGTGTGACCCCTAAAAAATTAGAGGCAACATTGTCTTTCTTGAGCATGTTTGACCCTGAAAAATAATGCCTCTTCCATACCAATTCTATTTTAAAATGGTAGAAGCTCCACATGCCTTCGTCAGACAGATGTATAGAAAACCAAATGCTTCCTCCTTGTTCTCAAAGTACATAAATGAGAGTGTCATTGACTCCAACTTGCCACCTTACCTGGAGGGAGTCCCAGGAAACAAAATTAGCAAAGTCATTTCTATTTTTTTCACAACTTTATTGAGAGATATAGTTTATGCATTTAAAGCGCTCGTTTTAGCGGCTTTTAGTCTCTCTATAGGACTGTGCAATCGTCAGTGCAATCAGCTGTGGAATATTAGAGTCACTTCCACAAGGAATCAGGCACTCACCAGCGGCCACTCTGACTTCCCAGCTTTTGAGAACGCATCATCCACTTCCTGTCTCTGTAGATCTGTGTGTCCTGCACACAATGGCCACTTTAAACGTGGTGTTGAGTGCCAAGTTTGAAAAGGCTGGTGCTACATGGGCTGCCTCTAAGCTGCTGTCTTGGGAAAACTTCCTGCTTCTTGTCAGCCCTTCCCTAACACTTAGGAAATATAACAGTGCTGACAACATCAGACTAAACTTCTGTTTTCTGTGGGAACTCCAGTGCTGTGCAGGGGCCAGATCGAGACCACACTGGGCAGTGCTGGCACCGAGCCTCGCCTATTGCGGCCCCGTGAGCAACACCCCCAGCCTGAAGTTGCTTTAATGTTCTTGAAGCACTGTGAAAACTTCAGCTCCACTGCACCAAGAGGGACAATGAATTAGACGTTGTTGTCTGGCCAGCATTGTTTAATTAGACACTGTGCAATTAAATCGGAAACACACCAAGAGCATCCTCTGTACAAGGATTCTCAATCTGTCAGTTCCTTATTTAATGTGACCCCAGACATTGGAAAAACTCATTACAGAACAAAGCTAATATTCTCTCAATTAGATCAGTAAACATACCAATACCATAATAATCGAAGCTCACATTTTTCTAAATCTATCTGATTTGTATTTTGGAGGGTTTGAGAACACACCTGGTGGTAGGAGGAGGCTGTTTCCAGCAGTGCTGGGGGTCTGTGCAGGAGCTGGGATGAACCCGGGGCTGCCGCCTTCAAGGCAAGCACCTTAGCCCCTGCACTCTCTCCAACCTCTAAATCCATTTTGAAAGCAATGGTTTCATACTCTCTACCCTCTCAGAGACCTTCAGGGCTCCTGTGCTAGGGACTAGAGATATGGGGTCAGTGGTAGAACATGTGCTTTGCATGTCTTAAGCCTTGGGTTTGATCCCTGGCACTCCTCTCAAAACAAAAAAGTTAATAGTAAAATAATTAGAATCCCAGTTCTGTACAAGTAGCAATTCACCAGCTGTGCTTCTGCTCTCATTACTTCCTGTACTTAATTTCTGGTCTTGTGTTTATGAACATCATTAGAGCCAAAATTCTGGCAGTAAAAAAGAAAAAAGAGAGAGAAGAAGAAAGTAATATCTAGCTGTACATTTATTATAATGAGACTTTCACTTCACACAGGCCGTTTCACACGCACCTCAAACTCCAGACCCGGGTGTGAACTTGGCTCTGTCTTCCTAGTGCTGTGGCCTGGAGTCATTGACATCTGCGCTTTGGTGTCCTTGTCTTGAAAATGGAACTAAGGGGCCAGAGAGAGTAAGGCTTAAGCTATTTTCCTTGCATGCACCTGATTCGGGTTCAATCCCCAGGACTGCGTATCATCTCTGAGCCCCACAGGCATGATCACACCACGGCTGGGTACACACACACACACACACACACACACACACACACACACACACACATCCCCCCCCCAAAAATACCTTCCTCTTGGAGTTCTTTTTAATTTTTTTAATTACAGTGAGATACACAGTTACAAGGTTGTTGAACATTCAGCATATAATGTTCCAACACCTGTCCCTTCACCAGTGTACAACTTCCCACCATCCCACCACCAATGTCCCCAGTTTCCCTCCCACACCCTATACCCACGCCTGCCTCTGTGGCAGGCATTCTCTCTCTCTCTCTCTCTCTCTCTCTCTCTCTCTGTCTGTCTCTCTCTCTCTCAAGAATACTGTTGGTTTAAGTTTTACCTGGCAGTGCTCAGGAATCACTCCTGATGGGCTTGGGGACCTATGCGGTGCTGAGGGTGAAAGTGAGGTTGGCAGCGTGTAAGGCAAACACCCACTATACTACCTCTCCAACCCTCCTTTAATGGCTCATGGGCTGCCCCAGAAGGATTTCATCCCACAGTTCTGTGCATCTTGGGGATCCAGGCAGTGGCAGATGTGCAGACCCCAGGGGAAGGAAGGTTGTGAGGGCTTACAATCTGCAGGCTTGCAGGGCAGAGACCCGTCGTCATCACTACAGAATCCCCCTGACCTCCCAACGCATCCTTGCCCCCAGACTGCCCACTTTTGCACCTTAAATTTCTCTGTTCTGTCCTATTCTTCCATCCTAAAATGTAACCCTCGCTCAGAGGACCTACCTGTGCAGTAGTCTCCTTGTAGGCACCCGCTCCAGGGGGCTCTGAGCCTCAATGCCCTCTGAGTACCATTACCGACTCTATCTTTCTGGATGTGATGTCTCCTCCCACTTCAAACCCTGGCTGACCATGCCCATTGCGTGCCCAAGCCAGGCCCAGACTCCAGAGCACAGCCTAGCACCTGCCTCCTTCCCTGCAGGCTCTTCCCCGCCCTCCCCTCCAGGCCCTCTCTCCTTCCTCCAGGGTAGAAGGTTCCTGGAGCGCTGGTTCCATGTTTCACATGCCCCCAACTGGCAGGGGTACTCTAACCTCGACCCTGACTTATCTTTCCAAATCTGTCTTAAGCAAATCTTCTGAGGCTCAGAAGAAAGGACAGAGAAAGTAAACATGTGGCCAATTTAGATCCATCCCTGGCACCCATAGTCCCCCAAGTGTTGCTGGATGCAGGCCCCACACACTCCAGGATGGCCCAGGTGATCCCTGCACCCAGGAATCTGGGCAGCATCCCATATCCTGGGGCCCTTACACTGCACCTCCAGCCCATATGGCGAGAAATCAGACAGGAACTACCACCCCACCACCACCTGAGGACTGCTTATGAGATTACACACATGCACATACACACACACACACACACACACACACACACATTCACTCTCAGGTCAGATTGGCTAGTCGCTGCTCACATAAGCTTCTGGGTTCCCCTAGCACCTGTCATTTCTTTTGGACAAGACTGATTTTCCTTCCGGGTCACTAAGACCATGGTTAACTTGTCCCTGCAGTCCTAACCCTGATCAGCACCACTGTCCTCAGATCACGCTAGTGACCACATAAATTACTTGCCTGTGCAGGTTGGTTGGGGGCTGGTGTGTTTGGAAGGGTGGTGGGAGGGGCTGGGACTTATCCAGGGATGCTCAGGGATGCTCCTGACTCTGCTCAGGAGTGATTCCCAGCAGTGCTCGGGAGACTGTTTGCAGTGTTAGCACAAACAGGGTTAGTGTACACAAGGCAGGAGCTGTAACTCCTATTCTCTCTCTCTCTCTCTCTCTCTCTCTCTCTGGCCCCACACATATTTTTAAGACTGGTGAGGGCCACTCATTGACAACCAGCGTTTCTTGGATGTTTACTCCATGTTCTATCCATTTCATCTTCCAGCAACTCCAGAATGAGGCATGACAGGAACAGAGAGAAGCTCAGGGACCTGCCTGAGGTCTAAGAACTGGGAAATAATAGCCACAGGGTTCAGGCTCCGCCCTCTCAGCCCTCTCCAGTCTCCTCTGTGCCTCTGCCTCCCAGTAAATCAAACTCTTGAAGAACGAAATCTTTGCTTGTTCTCAGAAAGGTCCTTTGCTAGAATGAGCTGGAATGTCTAGCCTGAGCAGGAGGGGAACTCTGGGGCTGCTTAAAGGCTAGGGCAGCTCCTGGAGGCTTCTCATGACAAAGTGTGTGCTTTGCAAGTGGGTTTTGAAAGGCTTAGAACAAAACAACACAATTACTGAAAATAAATGGTAATTTATACCCCCAAGCTATCCTCTTCCAGGAAAAGCCAACAGAGCTGTTCCATGGTTCCTATTAAATTCTTGCTCCGATTTTACCCTCCCAGGTTTATTTTTAGCCTCGTGCAATCTCTTTATTCAAGGGCATTATATCATGATTACACGCCAAACCCATCTGCCCTCACTGCTTCGAGACCAGCTAATAATAACGGCCTGGCCTGGTGGTAAAGCCCTGACCAAGCTGAGATCCTGAATGCCTCATGGCCCGTGGGTGCGAACACTCAGGTCTCATGTTTGCTCCTTCGTGGAGAGCAGATACACAGTGGCATTTGAGGGGATTTTTTCCCCCTCTCCTAACTGAGCCAAGAAGCTATTTAAAGTATGTGTGTAATCCACTTCTCCTCTACCTCTTCACCATTCTCTCCTCCTGGAATGCACTAGAACACTAAGTCTCGCATTGGCCCAAGGACTTCTGAGATGAAATGGTCTCAGCATCAAACGCAGCAGCCTCTGTGCTTGTCGGTCAGAGGACTCTGGAGGAGCGGAAATGATCGCTTGCCATTTTCAGTTTTGCGTGGCAGAGGTCAGTTTAGGTCTTGTGCTTAATTCCTTAGCCATATGCTTACAAAACTGAATGCATCAACAGGCTTTTGGGGTCAGCTAGGTGTTTGCGGTGGAGCTTTAACCCATTCTCAAAAAAAAAGTTTTTATTTAATACTTTGCTATTAGGAAATTTCCTGAAGCCAGCAAAATTCCTTAGTATAGCCAAATACTTTGAATTCAATATTGTTATTGATTTTAATATTGTAAAAAAAAACTCAATAGAGTGAAGAAATTTGGCATCCATGATATGTATTGGCCAAGTAGCTTACATTTGCTCCTCAATTATAATTTTCATGGCAGGTAATGCAATTTCCATCTAAGCAAAAGGAAAAGTGGAGGCATCAAGATAGTTCAGGGAATAAAGTGTTGGCCTTGCCTGCGATCCCTGGCATCAGACGGTCTCCTGAGCACCACCAAAGTGACCCCAGCAGTCCCTGGTGCTACAGGACTCACATCTGCATCACATACGTGGGCACGTACACTGAACCGCTAGGCTGAAGAGAGCTGCTGCCGGGGAGGTGCTCCCCCAAAACAATAGTAAACAGTGACCCGCCATTCCAGGGTGGGATGTTAAGGTTCAGGTTTGTCTGGTTCAAAAATCTGCACCCCCCCCCACCTCCATTTTACTCTTACCGTAGACTCTCTAAATCCAAATTGATTTCTTTTAGGTGACAGACGAGCCATAGCACAGCGGTAGGGTGTTTGCCTTGCACGCGGCCAACATGGCCGACCCGAGTTCGATTCCTCCGCCCCTCTCGGAGAGCCCGGCAAGCTAC
>JAOXYA010091416.1:0-11082 GCA_028565675.1 Sorex palustris
CAGAGTCTGCACAGTGACACTAGGACTATGGTGGATAATCTTGCAAACTCTGGTGGTGGTAAAGGTACAGAAACAACTCTGTACAGCAAAACCATAAGCATTAATACTATCGCAACTGTGGTACCTAAACTACAATAAAAAGGTAGGGTTGTTTTGTGTGCGTGTGGCTGGGGGGAGAGAGGGACGGGGAACATACAACATTTCTTTTGAAGCCAGTATGATATTTAAAAGGTACATTTGAAGCAAAATGAAATTAGGAAATGTAGTGCAATGTTTACCTGAAGGCCTTCTACAAACTGTTTAACAGAGGGTTTCTTCAATACAGAACGAAGTTTAACGGTCTCCGAGGACGGACAGTTCCTCCCGCATAGCGGGCTCACCATGGACCTCACTTCAGGAGCTGGGTTTATGTTAGTGTCCATGAATCTGTCAGGTATGTTGGCTGCTCCTTGGCCCTGCACACAGCCGGCAACCTTTATGCCTTCAACATAAACATGTGCACATTAGAAGAGAAGGACATCAGAATCCATTTATTTGAGACCAAAAATATTTTGTTTGTGTAAAGGAAATAACAAGCTATTAAGAAACTCAACCCTGATATATCCTGCTTAGGGAATAGCATCTGGGATTTCATTTGGGAATGTAAGACACCAGAGAAGTGGTATTGGTTGCAGGCTTTTATTCAGATTTAAGAACTGAGAATACAAGTCAAGGGAGTTCTGGCCCATGGAAATCTAAGTATCCAGGAAATCAGGTAAAAAAATAATATTCATAATGTCTATGACCCACCCCCCAAAGTAATTTGAGGGGGCTGGAGAGATAGTACAGAAGTTGAGACACCTGCCTAGCAAGTGCCTGCAGCCATGAACCTGGCTTGAATCCTAGCACAGCATATGGTCCCCCAAGCTCTGCCAGGTGTGGCCCCTGAGCACAGAGTCAGGTGTTGCACAAAACAAAACAAAACAAAACAAAAAAAAACTTGAAAGCCAAAGAGATAGTACAGGGATCAAGGTGCTTGCCTTACACGTGATCAATCCTGTTTGGAGCGCTAGCACTGCATATGGTCGCCTATCCTAAGCACTCAGCCAGAAATAGCCTCCAAAATATATTGCATGGAATATGCTAAAACAGGTCTAGATTACATTTCTTTCCCCATCTGTTTTCTTCATCTCAGTAAACAACACTGCCATTCACCCAATTCCTTGTGCCAAAAAGTTCTCTCAATACCCTTTTCATTAAACTTTCAGTTCCATTAATACATAGTTGGCTTTTTCTTCAAATGTACTAACAATCTAACCATTTCTTACTTCCTAACCACTATCATATCACTGTGGTTCAATCTACCATCTTCTTTTGCCAACTGTTTTGTGAGTCCTGTGAAGTGATTTCTCTGCTCCCATTCTTATTCACATTTCTCAGTAACCAGAGCGCAGTTTTAAAAAGTAGATCACTGGCAAAAGAGATAGTACATAGGTCAAGGCCTTGTACATGGTTTAATTCTTGGTACTGCACTTGGTACTGCACTTGGTTCCTTGAACAGTCAGGAGTAATTGCCGAGCACAGTCTACTGTGACCCCCAAACAAACAAAAAAAGCAAGTGACACTAAGCCATTCCCCTCTTAAAGTCTTTCTTGGGCTTCTTTTATGGTGGACCTCCCAAGCGGTGCTAAGCAAGCACAGAAGCTGGGCACGAGGACCTCCGAGTACAGTGCTGCTCAGCTCCTGCACTTCAGCAGCACTCAGGGGCCTCCGGGACCACACCCAGTGATGCTCCGGGGCCTCCATGTTTACAGCCAGCATTGTTTGAAGGCCTGGTGGTGCTGGGGAAGGAATCTGGATCAGGAGCATGCTAGGCATGTGCCATAACTTTTATTTAATTTTTATTTTCTTTTTTTATTTTTTATTGAATCAGTGATAGGGAGTTTGCCTTGCATGTGTTGGCCCGGCCCAGCCAGGTTCAATTCCTCTGCCCTTCTCGAAGAGCCCAAGAAGCTACCGAGAGTATCTCACCTGCACAGCGGAGCATGGCAAGCTCCCCATGACATATTCTATATGCCAAACACAGTAACAACAAGTCTCACAACGGAGATGTTATTGAGTCCACTCGAGCAAATCGATGAACAACGGGAGGACAGTGACAGAGACACTGATTGAATCACCGTGAGAGAGAGCATTACAAAATTGTTCACAACTGCGTTTCAGTCATACAATGTTGTAACACCCACTCCTCCACCAGTGCAATTTCCCTTTCACCCCTTCAAACCACCCCCCACCCCAGCCTGCCTCTATGACAAGGCACCTCTCTTTTCCATAACTTTTATATCAAATACACTAATTATAAGGCAGAGATTTTTTTGAATAGTAAAAAAAAAAGACCTATAAAGACCTCTTTAAGGTAAAGAGCCAGAGCAACAGAACAGTGAGCAGGGCTCTTGCTTTGCACACAGCTGACACGGGTTCAATATCTTGCATCCCATATGGTCCTCCGAGCTTGCCAAGAGTAATCCCTGATTACTGCTGGCTTGGCCCTCAAACAAAAATGATAGGTAAGTTGAAAGTAAATTTAGTAACTTCCTGGTGATTTTTTTTACATGTATATTGATTTTGGGAAAGGAAAATAATTTTTGAATGTTGGTCTTTATTATACCAAAAAAACCCCCCAAAAATTAAAAAACAAAGATAAAAATATCCAATTTTCTAAAAAATACATTGTTAGGGCTGGAGCGATAGTACAGTGGGTAGGGCGTTTGCCCTGTACAGGACCGACCCGGGTTCGATTCTCAGTATCCCATATGGTCCCCTGAGCACTGCCAGGAGTAATTCCTGAGCATCACCAGTCTGACCCAAAAGAGAAAAAAAAAATGCATTATTAATACTGTGTTTGGCATATCGAATACGTCACGGGAAATAGAGATCTTTTACTTTGTAACAGCTCTATCAGCTTGGAAATTTTTGCCTATTTCTCACTGGTAGCATGTTAGAACAGAAATTGCTGTCTTTCACACATTAAGAATTTTAAACCATTTCTACTAGGAATATGAGTCCCTAAAACAGAAAGAATTCTTTTAGCTGTCATAAATTTTAATATACAGTAACATAAATGATGACTGAATAAATCTTTCAGTGGGTGAACTGATACATGTACTAGGGAAAAAGTACTTACCATTGGAAGTCCTGGTGAGATCTGAAAATGGAATAGACTCTTCAACCAAATATCCAGACTGTGTTAAGCAAGTTTCAGAAGATTTCTTGGGAAAATAATATTTAAAATATTAAAGTTTTAAATATAGGATTACATATCTATACAGAGAATTGAGGGATCATTAAGGAAATCTGATTGTAAACCAACCAATCACTTTATTATCTAATTGTTACAAAATTATAAAGTTACTCAGAATATAGTGGTTTCCTCACAGAAAACTGCTGTTGCTTACCAGGGGTCAAGTGAGGTCCCAAAACATATAGAAAGTGATGCTGAAAGCGGGCTAGAGAGCTAGCACAGCAGGCAGAGTACTTGTTCAGCACACTGCTGACCCAGGTTTAATACCCAGCACACCATATAGTCTCCTTCCTGAGTCAGAAATGATCCCTGAGCAGAGTCAGGAGTAACCCCGAATAAGTCGAGTGACCCAAAAAATCAAACAAAGTTATGTTGAAAAACCACATACGTATATGTATTATACAGTATATTCCGTAAGTGTTCTATTTTTACTGATGTTCTTAACTTCCTACCTTAATTGCTTAATTTATAAATCAAACATTACCAGAGGTAGAGATTTCCCATCATCTATTTCAAGAGCAGCTTACACACAGGTTTTGCTATTATCCATAGACTCACGCATCCACAGTGGCTCTGAGAACCTACCAACTGAGGATATGGGGGTTGATTCTTTCTAACTGAATTTTTAACACTTTACCAATTTTTGATGACCTTGGAAAAACAGATAGCACATGTTTTTGTTTTCAAATTGCTTCAAGTCTAAAAAATTACGTTAACTGCTTTTTGAAAGAGAAAAATTGCAAACTAAAGAAAAAAATGTGATTATTTAATCCGGTGTTTCCCAAATTGAGTGATACTGCCCCACTCCCTTATCCAGAGTGGTAGCGATGGTCTCACATGCACGGGGAGTCAGGTGGGGAACAGCACGTGCTTCTGTTTTTCCACTTACCAGTTCCTCCAAGGAAATCTACCTTCTTTAAGTGAACAAAAGGTAGATTTCCAAGGAGGCACTAGTGATATGGGATAGAAAAAGCTCAGTGGATAGGACAGAAAACACACTCACAAATGCATACCCATTTCTAAATCACAGTATGCATCTAAATAATCAAAATTCTAATAAAACTTAGTATTGATTCTGTCAAATGGGTATTTAGATTAACTAAAATAAAGCAGAAAGAGAAATCAACTTTGAAGTAACTCAGAAATGGAAATGAAGTCTGCTGCACCCTGAAAAATAATTACTCAAACATCTACTTTATTAGTTAAACTAATTAGCAATTGGTTAGTCTAAGTAAGATTAAAGGACTTATACTGGCTCTGCGTGACAGAGGGGATAAGCGAAAACTTTCAACTATAATGACATTAGGTGTTTTTTCTCACTAAAGAAATGAGAAAGGCCAGAAAGCACCCCCAGGTATTCCCCCCCCCTCAAAAAAGGGGGAAGAAACCAGAGGGATGAGAGCAATAGTACAAAGGGTATGTGCAAGGCCAGATGCACAATACCACATATTGTACATGAGACCCATCAGGAGTGATCCCTAGGCACAGACTCAGGAATAACCCCTGAGCAGATAGGTGTCCTGCAAAACAAAACAAATAAAAAATTGGAAATGATTGTTCACACCAGAGCTAACAATACAAAGCAAAAAAATTTGTGAAAAAACTATCTCCCCAATTACAAAATTAAGGATCTTTATAATATCTATCATACTTGGTAGTCATTAGGTAGGTTATAAGGTACAAGCATCCCAACAAACACTTTACAGAAGCAGAGCAAAGAATTAATTGTCCAAAAGTACCCTGATGAGTTGGAGAGAGAGTACAGCGAGTAGGACTCTTGCTTGCACACAGTCAAGTTGGGTTTTAAGCCCTGGGGTCCCATATGGTGCCCTGAGCCCCTCAGGAGTGAGCCCTGAGCACAGAGCTGGAAGTAAACCCTGAGCAATGCCAGGTGGTGCCCAAGAACAACAACAACCAATAGCACTCTGACTCTGCCTTAGTAAAACACCAGCTAGGAAAAAGATAACGCTCTGACCTGACGCGTACAGCTCAGATAGAATCTCTACCTCATTTACCAGGTATTTCAATAGTCATATGTGTGCCTCCCTCAAAAGTCAAAAGGCTCAGGAGCAGGGCTGTAACTTTTTCGTGGGATACTGCCACATCTATAAAAATCTCTTCACATAGAAAATCAGAGAGGAGGTACAGTGGGTAGAGAGCTTACCTTGCTCACAGCTAATACTGGGTTCAATCCCCCAGCATCCCATATAGTTCCAAGCCCCACCAGGAGTGATCCCTGAGCACAGAGCCAGGAGTAAGCCCTGAACACAGCTGCATGAGGTAGAAAGAGAGGAAGGGAGGGGAAAGGAAGGAAGGAAGGAAGGAGAGGAAGGAGAGGAAGATGGGAGGGGCGAATACCAGAGAGTTTAGGAGAGACAGTTTAGGGGTTAAGATGCTTGCCTTGCACACAGACAGCAGATTTCCAGTTTGACCCCTGGTACCACATCTGGACCACCAAGCACAACCAGAAGTAATTCCTGAGCAGAGCCAGAAGTAAGCCCGAGTACAGCCAGGCGCACCCCTCCTTTCTCCCACCAAAAGAAGAAAAATAGAGGCTTTAATTCTTTCAGAGTACTCAAGAGGCCAAGGTAATAGTCCAACAGGTAGGGCTGTTGCTTTGCTTATAACTGACCTGGGTTCAATTCCCGGCATCCCATATGGTGCCCCAAGCACCGCCAGGAGTAATTCTTAAGTGTAGAACTCAGAGTAACCCTTGGCATCACCAGGTGTGGCCAAAAAAAAAAAGGCCTTCGTAATCAAAATACTGAACATACTGATCAACGATGGCACCAGCCAACAACAAAAATTAACAAGCTGGAAATACATATAAACACACAAAATTTAAAATGCAGTTTTTTTCTTTTTTCTTTTGCTTTTTGGGTCACACCTGACGATGCTCAGGGGTTACTCCTGGCTCATGCACTCAGGAATCACTCCTGGAGGTGCTCGAGGAACCATATGGGATGCTGGAAATCGAACCTGTATCAGCCATCTTGGCTGTGTGCAAGGCAAACGCCCTACCCGCTGTGCTATCGCTCCAGCCCCTAAAATGCAGTTATAAGGGAAAACAATAAGGTATTATAATTGAGAAAAGGTTTTAATGATCTAAAACTGTATAGCCAGAAAACCAATGCTTCATTTTCCTGTTTCCATGAATAAATTACCTCAGAAGGATCCGCACAAAAATTTTCAACAGCAAGTATTCTGTCTGTATTGGGAGAAGTGGCAATGCTGAATTTCTGGAGATCAAGAGTGTCAGTACAATTTTCATCGTTTGGCGACAATAATCTCCGACGTTTGGGCGACTTTGCAGAAATCTCAGACTTCTGACACATATCAACTCTACTTTGGGGGGCTTTATACATAAAACAAAAACAAAAAAAGTTCTAATTTTTTTCCCACAACTTCATTTTCAAATACTCCATATATCATAATTTTAGTAAAATTTTGCTCGGGTCTCTAACATATACTGTAATCATTTAAAAAATTCTACAAGGTATGTTACTCAAAAAGGGAAACTAGGGCCAGAGATAATACAGGAGTGGCTGGGTTTGATTCCCCAGCAGCATATATGGTCTCATAAGCACCACCAAAAGTGATCCCTCGGTAATCCTATTTTACAATGTTCATAAGTAAAATGTTCTGACAGCACCAGGAATAAGCCCTGAGCACTGCTAGCTGTGGCCCTAAAAACAAAAATAAAAAAAGAACTCTAACAGAAAGGCAAGAGAATATTACTACTAATAAAAGCAAAATAATTAATTTTTTCAGACTTTAAAATAAATAAGACTATACTAAAATACACTCACATTTCTTAAATAGTATCTTATTCTATTTTTAAATTGACAATGGAAACTTTCCTTTTGAATATTTTAAAGGTTGTAATTATGTTCTAACACTAATTTTCTTTGTGTCACTGTCACTGTCCTCCCATTGCTCGAGTTGCTCGTTTTATGAAAAATAGAGCCATGATGTATCTACAAAAATTTCTTCCAAAAAGATCTACAGAATTATAGTAATCTGCTACGAGTAACCTGAGCATCTGCAGAACTATAGTAAAAGCAGCAGATAAAGTACCACATAAAATATTTAAGAACACCAATGCAACTGAAAACTAGGCCCAAAACAAACCACCACATATAAATGAGTAAGAGGGAGGCCATGTACTATAGGTAGCGGGATGGGTAACAACAATGCACTTACATGCAAAGAGCTAATGAAGTGCTGTTGAAGGTGATTTAGAATGCCAAAACAAAATCACTTGGAAAATTAGGTTAGGGGAAAAAAGCAGCAGGTGAATGGTTATGACAACAACAGTAAGGACAAGATTTTGTCTAATACTCATGTTTGAAATAATTTGTTTTGAGAAATCAAAAGAGAAAAAAACATTAATCACAGTCTAAAAGTTATGGTAAAGAATATGGCAAGCCATTGAAATGTGTGATTAGATATATGTTTATACTATCAGGACCCATTGATTATTCATGTAAGCACTGTAGGTAGCTCTGTCCTCCCATTGTTCATCAATTTGCTCGAGTGGGTAACGTCTCCATTGTGAGACTTGTTGTTACTGTTGTTGGCATATCAAATATGCCACAGGGAGCTTTCCAGGCTCTGCCATGCGGGCAGGATGCTCTCGGTAGCTTGCCGGGCTCTCTGAAAGGGAAGGAAGACTCTAACCCGGGTCGGCCACGTGCAAGGCAAAATCCCTACCCACTGTGCTATCACTGCAGCCCTATTCATATAAATGCTTAGAAAATATAATAGTAAGTCATGCCCCGATTAAGGTTACAACATACCATTTTGCCACACAATCTAAAGAAATGAATGAAACGCTGAAATGAATGCACCAGTGCTCACATTTGAACATCTAACCATTTGAACAAGGCCATGTGGAAATGAAGGTTCAGGAGTGCCTGTAGACCTATTTTTGTTAAAGGAAACCCCATATCTAGACTTCTGGGTGGTAGGTCCCAAGATTCACTTAAAATCACAGTTTTGTTTGGGTCAGGAATGTGACTCAGGATCAGAGGAAATGCCTGGAAGATATGTAGGCCTGGGTTGGATGCCTGGCACCAGATTCCTCCTTGCACCCCTAACCCACTTCCTTACTGCAGCAGCGATCAAATAAGTTTGTGTTTTCAAAGTGTTGCTTTTGCATGAGTTGGAACAAAATCTTTTGTCACGTATCAGAGACTTGCTTGTCTGAATAAATAAAAAAAGTTCTCAAGTGAATTCTCTCTACTCACTCAAGTTTGTTGTCATGAACCCTTCTGTCTCTGAGAATTCAGGATGCTCCAAATTTTTCTCATTTTCCTTTATGGAGTAAAACACTGACTGGAAGGCAGAAATGCGTTCTCTTAAAGAATTAACATTTTTCTGATACAGACCAGGGCTTCTCTGTTGAAACACAGACATATTTAGGAGCTTATTAATATAGAAGCTATTAATCAAAATAAACACTGTTTCTCAATCCAAGCTACCATTGTATCTAAAAGTGGATACATAGATTTCTTAAAGGTCAATGAAAGTATATCAATGAGATAGAGTCTCTTCTCTCTTGAATCACACATTTAAAAAAAAATTTAATTAAATCACAGTGAAATACAGTTACAAAGTTGTTCATGATTGTGTTTCAGTCATATAATGTTCCAATATCCATCCCTTCACCGGTGTACATTTTCTACCATCAATGTCCCCAGTTTCCCTCTCTGCCAACCCAACACTCTTCCACCCCCCAGCCTGCCTCTATGGCAGACACTATTCTCTCTCTCTTTCTCTGGAATCACCTATTCTGCATGTGAATGCTCAGTGTGCTGCCATCATCTTAATGTCCTCTCTGTTCTTCCCCTAGCTTTTAGCAAAACCAATGCAAAGAGGAATAGCTGTGTGGAATGTCAATAGTG
Source organism: Sorex palustris (assembly GCA_028565675.1). Classification (NCBI taxonomy): domain Eukaryota; kingdom Metazoa; phylum Chordata; class Mammalia; order Eulipotyphla; family Soricidae; genus Sorex; species Sorex palustris. The sequence continues at coordinate 9,187 of JAOXYA010091416.1, forward strand.
AAGTAAGTCCATAAGCCATGTAAGAAGTCTGAGGAGGCAGAAAACACTTTTTAAAAGGCGTCTAGGGCACTGGCAAAATCGTACAGGAGGTAAGGACACTTGTTTTAATTTGGCTTTGAAGACTGAAGTCCTGGTTCAAATTCATTGAGCACAGCCAAGGGTCAATTCTGAGCACAGAGCTAGGAGTAGCTCCAGAGCACTCTCAGATGTGACCCCCCCTCAAAAAAAAAAGAGCATCGAGACAAAACATAAGCTTATTTAGTTGAGGGCAAACCAACTTGCACAAAGGATTCTTTCAAGATACTTAAGAGTTCTTTCATAGCTTAGAGCTCATAATCTGAGACATCCCCAGTGAGTCAAATTTAAAAAAAAAAAATGGTTAGCACAAAAATGTTTGAAAAGTTAACCTAAGAGATTACAATAACACTAAATAGCACTCAATCCTGGAGATAAGGCAGAAAATAAGAGACAGGAAGACCCTATTTGGAAATTTTACCAAAGGTTTGCTAAAACTTTCTGTTGCAAATCTGCTTGAGGCCTTTGTCACGTTTCCTCCCAGTGTAGCACTGTAGCACTGTCCTCCTGTTGTTCATCGATTTGCTGATGCGGGCCCAGTAACATCTCCATTGTGAGACTTGTTACTGTGTTTGGCATATCGACTATGTCATGGGGAGCTTGCCAGGCTCTGCGGTGCGAGCAAGATACTCTTGGTAGCTTGTCGGGATCTTCAAGAGGGGCAGAGGAATCGTACTCGGGTTGGCCCGGTTGGCTGCATGCAAGGCAAATGCCCCCCTGCTGTGCTATTGCTCCAGCCCCCGCCCCCCCCCCCCCGTGTACATTTTATTATTTGTTTAATTTCATTATTCGTCTGCCACCCATTCACAACACTTCCCAGGATATAACCTCATGTTTATTACCTTCTCTCCTTTAGCTCTCCCTGGCTAAGTTTTCTGATTTCATGAGATCTTACCTCTTTAACAGCTGAAAGCTAATCGTTCATTTAAAATGATTAGTTTAAGCACAGTTCTCTGGATGCTCTGCTAACATGGGCTTAACCAAAGTCATCAAATAAAATTTATATTGACAGGGATGGAAGTGACAGCTAAATATAAATAACATCAAATTTAAGAGCCACCCTTATAAAATAACTACTGAGTAAGTTCTTTTATCCAGCTTCTTTTTATTGTTTTCCTTTACTATTCAAACTAATATATAATATATAATTCCACTGATTTGGAGTTTCTGTTAAATAAAAAAAAAATTAAAAAAAAACAGGCTGGAATCAAAAGTAAAAATTACCTCCCAATTAGATATTGTCATGAAGGAAAATCAATTAAAATCCTGAGGTCATGTTTGATGGTGAATCTAGTCATACACTAGATTCTATTCTCAGTTCAAAACACTCATAAAACAAGCTCTATTACATAACAATAGAACTTGGAAATTGATGATGTAAAAACTTTTATGACAACAGCATATGCATTATCGAAAAGCTTATTATTTATTCATATAAATAAAATATAAAAAGTGTTATCTCAGTTATTTTACAATTTACTTGAGAGCGTTTCTTCAAAGTCATTTTTAAACATTTTTTAATATCCTAAAAATTTGAAGCACTTTGAAATGCTGCTTCAAACAAACTAATGATTCAACAGTTAAACTGAATTCCCTATTTCCTGACAGAGAAAGAGAACAATGTTCATAAGTAAAAAGTACTGATATTCAGAATGTTCAGGTTTTGTGATGCTTCTGTCTGGTGAACTGGTCAGTCAATAACACTTTCTACACAGCAGATACTACTCTAGCTTAAGACACAGGGAGGAAAATACCATTCTAGAGTGAAACTATGACTAACATATTAGTAGAGTTGTAGGTACAGGAAGTGCCACTTCCTGT
>JAOXYA010091439.1:0-11080 GCA_028565675.1 Sorex palustris
GTAGCTTGCCGGGCTCTCCGAGAGGGGCGGAGGAATCGAACTCGGGTCGGCCATGTTGGCCGCTTGTAAGGCGAAAACCCTACCACTGTGCTATCGCTCCAGCCCAGTATATCCATACCAATCAGTATATCCCCCCAGTCCCCAAACCAAAACAACAAAAAAAGGAAACTGAAAGGAAGAGAAATGACAGCCTGAGTGGGGATGCCAGAGACCCCGGGGGAGGCCCCAGGCTGCTTGAGAAACTGATTACACAGGGTTCACGTCTTTCCCCCAGCTGCCCCTGTGTGAGTTAAGGGTCTTTCCTAGGAAGGGTTGAGCTCTGAGGTCTCAGTCTGAGGGTATCTCCCTTGCCTGTGTGATGCTCCTCTCAGAGGATAGTTATTGGGCCACATCTGATGTTGCTCAGGGGTTTCTCCTGCACTCAGGAATCGCTCCTGGCAGTGCTTGAGGTACCCTATGGATGCCAGGGATTGAACCTGGTTCGGCCATGCACAAGGCAAGTGCCCTACCCACTGTGCTATTGCTCCAGCCCAGAGCATATCTCATCTCTTCAAACATTTCTTGTTTTTTTGGTTCCCTGGGGCTGGAACAATAGCACAGCTGGTAGGGCGTTTGCCTTGCATGCAGCCAACCCGGGTTTGATTCCTCCACCCCTCTCAGAGAACCTGGCTAGCTACTGAGAGTATTCTGCCTGTACGGCAGAGCCTGGCAAGCTACCCGTGGAATATTCGATATGCCAAAAACAGTAACAACAAGTCTCACAATGAAGATGTTACTGGTGCCCACTCGAGCAAATCAATGAACAATGGGAAGACCGTGCTACAGTGCTTCATAGTTCCCTGAAATCTGCCTCCAAGAGGCCCTCTGTGACTGCCTCCCTCAGGACCTATTTGACTTTTCTCCTGCCAGAGAAGGAGGGTTTGATTCTGATGCAGAGGCTTCCAATAAGGCTTATAGAGGAAGGGATTGGCAAGGAACGGATTCCCGCAAGCCTGGTAGAATTGCACGTGACGTGGCAATCGCTAGGCTATAAATCTGTGCTGGGGGATTTCCGTGCAAACAATGGACGTGAGCTTTTTTTTGTCTGAGGACTCAACACCATAAAGGGTCTCAGCTTCACATCGCTTTCACCTTAGACTCCAACTAACATCTTTTGATGAGCCTGTAGCCTCCACTGACCTGATCCACCCCTTTAACTGAAAGGTTGAGTATTTTGGTGAATTCCTATCCTTTTTTTTTTTTGAAGTGAAACAGATTTTATTTGGAGGGTTTGAAGAGAAGGAGGGAGAGAACGTGGGAGAGAATGGAGAGTAACACACTCAAGGGAGAATGGAGAGAGCCCCAACACACGTCCCAGCATTAGACATGGAAGCATGAAAGCACACATCTCAAGAGGGGAGATGCTGGCGACATATGTGCTTGGGTACTACGTGGGTACAAGCAGCACGTGGGTTCAGGCAGTATATGCACGTGAATCCCTATCCTGACCCTCCCATAGTCTCATGTACACTTTTTTTTCTGACATATTGTTTATTTATTTGCGGTGCTGGCACAGAACCCAGGACTTCACACGTCCCAGGCACCTCATAGGCCCAGTTTTGGGGCATCCCTGGTCCTGCCACACCCAGAGCCATTTCCAGAGCAGAAGGTGGAGAAATGATTTTCTCAGCAGGCAGGACCGAGGTGGAGGCCAGTTAGGGCCTAGAATATGGGACCTTCCGGCGGTGGACCCACCGTGTCCTACACACATAGGCCCGCTCATGGTGGCATCGAGTGTTTGCAGGTCCCTGGGGCCTCCAGGCAGAGCATATCTTCAGAGTGTAGAAGCTGCCCTCATTCTTCCTGGCTGTGTGACCTAGAACAAGTCATATGACCTCTCTGAACCTCACTGCCTCCTAGCTGGTCTATAAAGACCAGCTGTAAAGACCAGTTAGGAGGCAGTGTCCGAAGCAGTGTCTCTCCTAGCTTGTGTCTGAGCCCCACGTGGCCTGGCTCGCTGCCCTACCTGCGGATGGGCTGTTATGGCAGGATCTGGGAGCTGCTAGAACATCTGAGAACTTTCCAGTGGAATGAGCCAGCAGCTGGTGCACTCTCCTGCATGGTGGCCCCCGGGGGAGTGCCACTGTGGCCCCGAGGGTTCCTGCACTAAGCCCCCCCCCATCTTGTATCTTATAGTGGGGAAGCCCATCGAGGTGCCGAAGATCCCGAACCCCACACAGGAGCAGGTGGATGAACTGCACGAGCGCTACATCAAGGCACTGTGCGACCTCTTTGAAGCCCACAAGCTCAAGTACGATGTGCCCGCTAGCCAGCACTTGGTGTTCTGCTGAGCACTGCCCTGGAGAGCAGGGCTGGCATCCGTGCAATCTGAGAAGGCTTCCTGGAGGCATCTGCTGAACTTCCCAGAAGCTCCAGAGCTTCCCCAAACTCCAGAGAATCTCTACCGGCTGCACACAGGTGAGAGGAGACCAAACTCGGACACTGCTACGAGCCATCACCGGCCCCCCACTCTCGAACTGCTCCCCTATGTTATGGGCACGGGGCGGGGAGCGTGCCTCCCCCTCAGTCACTCAATGGCCGGGGCGGGGGCAGCAGCTCAGGGGAAGGGTCTGCTTCCCTGCCATAGTCTGGGCACCAAGAACCCGCCAGCGCCCCCACCTGCCCCGAGCTCCCAGCATGCCCCTCCCCAGCCCGAGGAGACGGCCACCAAGTCCCTGCCTGCCCCCGACCCCTCCCCCAAGCTGCTCTGAGAGTCTTCAAGGCTCCTGGTGGGGACAGGCTCAAGAATGACTGTTGCTGGTTATAGGTGGCCTGTCCGCCCTCCCGCTGAGCCTGTTTCCTAGACTGACGGAGATGTCCTCTCTGACCTTTCATCTGTCCTTTGTAACCTCGGTCCCTGACCTTGCCGTAGAATAAAGAATGGAAGGTGGCTCCTACATCCTCTTTCCTGCTCAGATCCAACTAGGAGAGCTGGTGAAAGCCGTACCTGCATCCCTGCCTGGTGCTGCAGCCCTGGGGGTGGCTCAGAGGAGTCCTGAGAGGAACCAGAGAGATAGAACAAGGGGAGGACACTGGCCTTGCTCATGGCCAGCCCAGAGTTGATTGCCAACACCCCTTACGGTCCTCTGAGCCCCACCAAAAGGAACTCCTGAGCACGGAGCCAGGAGTAAGTCCTAAGCACCGCCAACAGTGGCCCCACGAAATACAAACGACAGCAAACAGAATAAAACGTCATGCTGAGCTGTCCTGATCTGTGCGCCCCTAGTTCACACACCTGCTCTGTTGGAAACAGCAGAGAACAGCGCTGTGAAGACCCAAGGCAGGGCCGGGAAGAGAGCTCCGTGGATGAGCACGTGCTCCTCACACCTTCCTGCCCGGATACCGTGTGGTCCTCTGAGCACCCATCCACATGGCCCAGCCAGACAAAACAAAGAGCCCCAGGATGGATGCCGGGTGGGGGTGGGGGGATGGAGGAATGCTCTGTGGGGCGTAGATCAGTTTCAGGAGGGCCAGAACTGGTATGAATTCTGAAAATGGAACAGGTGTCAGCAGTCTAGGGACAGTGGCTGGTCACCTTCCAGCAGAGAGATGATGCCCGCAGCATGGGGGCCCCGGGGAAGGGGTGGGGAAGGTTCTGACCCCTTTTCAGGGGTTCTGGGCTGGTTGCAAGCTAGCAGCAAGCAAGACTTCCACATGGTCATCTGAGAAACAAGATTTTGTAGCCTGCATTTCCCACATTGTAGGCACAAGACAGGACAGGGAGCCCCTCGCTGCCCGGCCTCAGGTGACACGGGGCACAGGAGCCAGGTAACAGATGGGTTGGGGGGGGGTTGGTTCAGAGTCTCACCCAGCAGTGATCAGGGGTCACTTCCGGCTCTGCTGGGCTCTGAGTGGGCTGCCAAGATCGAACCAGGGTGGGCAACAAGCGAGGCAAGAGCCTTGCCCACTGGACTCTCTCAGCCCTAGGTGACAAATGAGGACCTCATGGAGGAGCCTGAGGTTGTCATTTAGGCCAGAGGGTCGAGGGAGAGAGATTGGAATAAAGCCCAACAGGGAGCTGGAGAGAAAGTGTGTGGGCTGGGCGCAGGCTTCCATGCTGGCCCCACAGGGCCCTGGGGCACCACCCGAGTATCCCCAGAGTCACACTCAGAACCCCACGATCATGTGGGCGCCCAGAGGGCTGGTGCAGGGATAGGCAGGCAGGGCTGGCCAGGATGAGCTCTGCAGAGAGCAGGCGCTGGGGAGGGCGCTTCTGTCCCAGGACGGGCCACTCCACCCCCAGCAGCCTTCAAGGCCCTTTTCTTTTTTTCTTTAAAATAATTTTTAAAGACCTTTTTGGTTTTGAGACCACTTCTGACAGTGCTCAGGGGGGTACTCCTGAGGGGCTCAGGGGACCACATAGGTGCTGGGGATTGAACCTGGGTGGGTCGTGTGCGAGGCAATCACCCTCCCTGCTGCGCTATCACTTGGGTCCCCAAGGCCCTTCGTATCTGCTGCCAAGCCCTGCCCCCTGCCCTCCTGCCCTCCTTGACTTTGCCCCTGTACTCCATCACTTCCTTACCCCAGCTCCTCTCAGTCCAGCTGTGTCCCAAGGCCTCCAGGCTCTCTCCTTCCCCCCTCTTTCCCGCTGCTGCCCCCCCCTCCTCAACCTGTTCTTCCTCCTCCCCCCCCCACCTTTACCTCTCTCTTCCTCTCCTCCTACTCTCACTCACCCTCCTGGTCTTCCTCCTCATCCCCCTTTTCCCTCTTCCTCCTCTCCTCTCTCCCTTTCTGTTCCTCCTCGTCTTCCTCCTCCCACTTCTCCCCTTCCTCCCTCTGTTCCTCCTCCCCTTCCCCCTGTGGACATCCCTCACCCCAAAGTTACCTGCTTGGTCAAACCCTAGCATACCCTGACTCTCCAAGCCCACTGTCCCCAAGTCAGAGCAAGTCACTGCTCTTCTGAGTCACCTCTAGGGATGACAGCACCATGGCCGTGTGTGTGTGTGTGTGTGTGTGTGTGTGTGTGTGTGTGGTGGGGGGGGGGCGGAGAGGTGGACTTCCCCGACTCCCTGATGAGAAAGGAAGCATGGCCGGTGCCTAAGCCCATAGCTTCCTAGCCCAGGGGACCAGGGGAGCTCCTGCTGGGCCCCAGAAGGCGATTGATTCCTTCTCTAAAGTGTAGAGCAATGGGGCTGGAAAGATAGTACAGTGGGTAGGACATTTGTTTTGCATGCCATCCACCTGGTTTGATCCCAGGTGCTCCATGTGTTCCCCCATCCCACCAGAAGTCAGCCCTGAGTACAGAGCCAGGAGTAAGCCCCCTGCACTGCCTGGTGTGGCCCCAAACAAAACAAAACAAAAAACAAATTAAATACTAATAAAGTGTAAAGCAAATACTCCACTGTTCATTGTGGAGCTTGGGGGTGGGGCGGAGCTTCTGAGCTGCTTCAGGGACAAATCTGGTGGCGCTCAGGGCTGACTCTTGGCTCTGTGCTCAGGAATCACTCCTAGCAGGGCTCAGGGGATCATATGGGGTGCCAGGGATGGAACCTGGGCACAGCTAGCACCTTCCTGCCGTACTGTCTCTCCAGCCCCCTCTCACCCGGGTGGCTGCCACAGCACAAAGCTTCCGTCCCCACCTCATGGGCAGCCTCTGGGTCACACACCATGATTTCGCCTTATTTGATGTGGCAGATGTTACTAAACCACCGAGCCCAAGTCAGCCTCCACGTGAGACACTGAGTCCCCCCCCAAGCTGAGGAGCCTAATGAGACCAACAGGGCAACTCCGGGCCTGGGCATGCGAGGGCTGAACTCTCCGAATAAAGGACCTTCCCCTGCCCACCCCGCATTGGGTAGCGCCCCCATTTGAGTCAGTGCTGAAGGGCTGGGGTGGGGTAACACAGCTGTGAGCCGGGGCCTGGGAGATAGGGAGTTGGAAGAGAGCTGAGGGACAGGAAGGGGCGTCACCCCCTTTCACAGCAACCTTGGGATACCTAGTGTGCCCAGCAGCAGCACAGAATGGAGACCAGAGCCCTGTGTCTGCAGGGGTCGCCTGGAGTTATCTGAGTAGAACTAGGCACATTGGCCTTGGAGCCCCTCAAAATGTCCCTTTATGGTATCAAGTCAGTGATATGAGGGGTGTTTGCTCCTCCTCCTCTGATCTCCCGCCTCCATAGGTTCAGTTAGTGATCAGGAATGAGGCAGGGACCCCCAGGCTGCGCGAGGGGGCTGGTCTCAGACCATCAGTGGGTACTAGGAGTTGTCAGGCATACTGGAGAGGGTCAGAGGTCTGCCCGGGGGATGAGCTGGAATCTCCCCAGGAAATCGGGCTACCCTTCGACCTGCCGAGAAGTCCTCAGACATCATTTCCCACAGGGGACAAAGGCCTGCAGGGCCCCGGCATCTGACACTGCTTTTCAATGACAGGTGTGATCGGGTCAGCCACATGGGCGCCGCACTCTGCTGGACTCAGAGAAGTGGGGGTAGGGGAGGGCAGGGCAGAGGACACAGGCTGGTGACAGCTATCAGCCGCATTCAAAGTACAAGTTACCAGGAAGCACAGAGGCTTGGGGAGCAGGAAGTGGAGGTCGCAGCCTTTGTTTAGAAACCTTCATGGAGATAGAGGCTGGACAGGGCTGGACAGGGCCACCAGGGGCGCTGTTGCCCAGCTAGAAAACACTGGCTAGTAGAGTCGGGGATGAGCTCCCAGTTACGCAGGGTGGCTGGAAGGTCCCTGAGCTGGACTAGGTCGAGGGTCCAGGGGAGAGCGACTGCCCTGGGCGAGAGTGGGGCTCTGCATTAAAGACCCCACAAGGCAGAGTGGGCTCCCTGCACCCCTGGAGGGGCTGCCCCTTGCTCACACATGCACACACACATGCAGTCACACACTCTCACACACATGCACACACTCACACGTGAGCACACACATGCACACACTCACACATGCACAACATGTATGCACATACACACTCACACATGTATGCACGCATGCACATACATGCATACACACATGCACTCACACACATGATTATGTGCACATACTCACATGCACACACATGCATGCACATACATGTGTACACACACACACACACACACACACACACACCTCTACAAGGCTTGTGAGACCCCAGGAATCAATTCCCCTCATGCATTCTGTTCCTTCACCTGGGAACAGTTCATTCACAAATGCTTCTCAATAAACACATCTTCTTCCTCTTCCCTTCCCTTAAAGAGTTCAGGAAATGGTTTGGAAATGCCACGAGAATTGTGTCCATCGCAAGCTGGGGTAGGGCTTATTGGGGCTTCTAGATGCCACAACCCCAGAAAACAGCTGAGCATGCTCATCTGGGTACACTTTAGGGATAGAATTAACAGAAATGGGAGGCAGGATACACTTTCTGTTTCTTTGAAAGGATCCCCCTGAAAAGAATAAACCTAGCAACAGACTCTGGTCCAGCCGAAGATAGTATAGCAAGTAAGGTACTTGCTTTGCAAGCTTCTGACCTGGGTTTGATCCCCAACAGCCCTTAAGGTCCCCCAAGTTCACCAGGAGTGATCCCTGAGCACAGAACTAGGAGTAAGTTCTGAACACTATTGGGCATGGCAAAAAAGAATAATAAATAAATAAATAAATGAAACTGGTCCTGCCGATAAAACATCAATGACTGCAGAGCCAAAGGGACTTGCTCCTAAAAAGGAAATCTAAAAACTGTCTGAAATCTGCATTTAGAGATACTCAAGACCAACATTTCTCCAAATGTCTGTGTTAAAGGGAGGGGGTTCAGAGGAGGTTTCTTCCAATCCATCACAGTTTATTTGTAAAAACACAATAGAAATGACTAGGAGAAATAAAAACAAAAATAAACAAACACTGTCCTCCCCGTTGTTCATCAATTTGCTCGAGCGGGCCTAGTAACGTCTCCATTTTGAGACTTCTTGTTACTGTGTTTGGCATATTGAATACCTCACAGGCTTTGCCGTGTGGGCGAGATGACTCTCAGTAGCTTGCCACAGAAGCACCTGGAGAAGGGCTCTCCAAAAGTGGCAGAGGAATTGAACCCAGCTTGGCCGGGCTGGTTGTGCACAAAGCAAATGCCCTACCGCTGTACTATCGCTCCAGGGAACATTGTTCAAAAATGTTTCATTTTGTTTATAATATTTTTTAAATATTACTCTGCCGCATTATTCTAGAGTTTATGGAGGGGGTGGGGGATTGCTCTGTGGCAAAGAGCTTGCCTTGCACGAGTGAAGCTCAGAATTGGGTGCCAGGTGCCGCCACGTGCTCTGTGAGATTCCATGGCACCATGACCTAGTAGGGTGACAAGCCCTGGCAAGTACTGGAACTGAGCATATGTGAGCCGTGGGCATTATAACTACCCACATAAAGGGAAAATACATCTTCCAAAGAAAGATTTTTAAAAAGTAAGCTTTCAGGGCCGAGTGATAGTCCAGTGGGTACAATCAGGGGATACAACCACTCAACTCTCAGTGGAAGGTGCTGGCCGTGCACGTGGCCAACCCGGATTCAATCCCCAGATCCCTTATGGTCCCCTGAGCATAGCCAGGAGTGATTCTGGAGTAGCCCCTGAGCATCGGTGGACATGTGACCCCACCTCCCCAAATTAAAATAAATAACTAAATAACGCTTTCGACAGGTGCTCTCAAGCTCTGAGCTTATTTAGTCAGGACCTATTCACAAAGAGGTTGTGGGTTCATGTTGGTCCACCAGAACTCAGCGAGGCAACTGACTGAGCACTGTACACTGGGGGTGGAGGCTGCCTTTTAGCCACTTACATCCAGGTAATCCAAAGGGGCTCTAGGCAGGGAATCGCTGCCCTGGAGTTGACAGCTAGGAAGAGGCCAACAGCACAAGAACGAACTTCCAGCTCTCGTCCAGGGCTTCCTCACTTGGACGTGTGTGTGTGTGTGTATGTGTATATGTGTGTGTGTGTGTGTGTGTGTAAGGGGTGTAAACTGGGGCACCCCATCCACAGAAGCACCTTTGAGAAAGGAACTGCTCCAGCAAGAGACCTCCCAAAGCCCCGTGCAGGAAGTGGACAGACTCGGCCACCGCGGCCCAAATCAGGACGTTTGGTCTCAGCTGCTCCTCTTCCTGTGCTCTTGTCTTCTCTCCCCTTAAAGGCGCTGACCCCACTGACAAACTGCCATCTGAGTGACATTCTCCTGGAGGGTCCCCTGTGATGTCACACATGGGAAAAAGAGTACAGTTCCAGGGGGACACACCATAGTCACACCCTGACAAGTTTGGGAGTGCTGGACGGGAGCTCAGACCCGATGGCAATGCTGGTGCACTCTGCTTCTGGAGTGTAACCTCCTGGCCACTAGCCTGCACGACCAGGGAAAGGATCAGGAAAAATGCATTTCAGGTCCAGAACAGGTAGGGTACTTGCCCTGCATGCAGCTGACCTGAGTTCAATCCCTGGCATTCCATAGGGTCCCCTGAACCCCCCAGGAGGGATTCCTGAGTGCAGAGCCAGGAGTAAGCCCTGAGCACTGCTGGTGTGCACCCTCAACCCCCAACAACAACAATAAAAATTGCATTTCAGTTGTGAGTCTTTTTTTTTTCTTTTTGGGTCACACCCGGTGATGCACAGGGGTTACTCCTGGCTCTGCACTCAGGAGTTACTCCTGGAGGTGCTCAGGGGACCTTATGGGATGCTGGGAATCAAAGCCGGGTCGGCTGCATGCAAGGCAAACACCCTACCCACTGTGCTATTGCTCCAGCCCCTCAGTTGTGAGTCTTAAAATAACTCTAGTTCATTCAAAATGGCTCAGCTTTTGGAAGACAGTTTGGTCATCTCTTAGAAAGTTAACACAGACTTTACCATCTAACTGTGACAGCTGGGCTGCCTGGGATATACCCCGGTGATTGAAAAACATCTCCCCACAAAAGCCTGTCCGCCGACATGATCCATAATCACTCCAAAGTGGAAGTAGCCAAGGTGTCCTTCAGAAGATGAATAAACACCCCCCCCCAGTGGAATACTACACAGAACTAAAGAGAAATAAGCTATTTGTACCACATGAATAAAGTAAAATGCATAACTTTGTCTATTTGTTTTGGGTTCGCACTTGGCGATGGATGCTCAGGGGTTGCTCTTGGCTCTGCATTCAGGAACCACTCCTAGTGGTACTCAAGAGACCATGTGGGAGGCCGGGGAAGCAAACCCATGTCAGCCACATGCAAGGCAAACACTCTAACCACTGTCCTATTGCTCTGGCCTGAAATATGTTAAATAAAAGAAGCCAGTGTAAAATAAATGAATACAAACCTATGCACTATATGATTTCATTCAGAGGAGAGTCTGGGAGGGACAAAATAAAGGAAAGAGGAACAGACCCACGGCTGCTGGTGAGTTGGGGACTTAAGGCACGAGAGTCTGGCTGGGAGCACAGGGAATTGTTCAGGCAGTGGATGCTGCCAGATCTGGATCCTATTGGAGTTGTGTATCCACGACGCTACACATTTGTCAAAATTCATGAAGAGTGGTCCTAAATGTAGAAAAATGAAGTCTTAGAAGTCAACCAGGAAGTCAAGAAGGTCAGGGTGCAATACACACCTCAGCTCAAGACACTTCGGAAAATAATGTTTTGATTAATGTCAAAATAAAGTGTCAAGTTTATTCTCCCAACTGGTATGGATGAATGATTCAGAAACTACTGAACTTGTTTTCTGACATTGCATGTGTGCCTGGGTGGTGAGAGCCAGTGGGAAAGCGACAGGAAAATGAGGGGAAGTGAGGGGAAGGCTAAAATAATCCATGCAGTAAGCAGAGTCTCCTGCCCCTGCGCCTGGCTGTCCTCCCCGGGGCCCCTTGGAGGGGAGCAGGTTGAGTTTTCCTCCCCATCCTGACCAGGGCTCCGGCATCCGAAGACCTCCAGAACCAGCCACCACCATGCTGAGACCACTTTCCACACACGTGAAGGTACCGGCAGAGGAACAAAGGCATGCGGGTCCTGGGGCTGAGATCTCCAAGCCTACTTGGATTGGGGCTGAGCATCTTCCACCCAGATCCTCCAAATTCCAGTAGGCGGGGGTCACACCCACCAACTGGCCCCCTGGCGCCGTGTAATCCCAT
>JAOXYA010091472.1:0-11079 GCA_028565675.1 Sorex palustris
TAACAACAAAGTCTCCAATGGAGATGTTACTGGGCCCGCTCGAGCAAATTGATGATCAACGGGAGGGCCTTTACCTTACTTTAAAAGAGCATGTCTAGAGTGAATAATGCATTAGCAAACTTAAGAATTTGGTGGCCATCAAAAGGCACATGAAAAATGTTCACCATCACTATTATTAGAAAAATCCAAATTAAGGCAACAAAGCAATATCATCTCACGTCAGTGAGGAGTGCACATATCAAAAATAAGCGGAACAATCTGCATTGGCGGGGATGTGGTGAAAAAGGGACTCTCACCCATTGCTGGTGGAAATGCTGTCTCAGTCAACCCCCATGGAAAACAGTATGGATGGTTCTCAGTAAACTTAAAATTGAGTTACCCTATGATCCAGCAAATCCACTTTTCGATATCTACCTGTACGATTCATTCAAAAGGACGTATGCACATCACTATTCATTGTAGCACTCAGAGTAACAGCTAAGATTTGGAATCAACCTACATGCCCAACAACAGATCAGCGGATCATGAAGATGTGATAGATAAGCATAATGGAATGCTACAAGCTGCAGGTAATGACGAAATCTGCCGCAACATGGATGGAACGGGAAGGTATGTTAAGTGAGGTAAGCCAAAAGGACAAACACAGGATGATATCACTTTTATGTGGTACTTAGAGTAACCAGATGAGGAATTACAATGGCTTGGAGAGGGGATGCCTAGATCACCTTTGGCCCCAGAATTTAGGGAGGAGAAGGAAAGAAAAAAGAATGAAGGAGAAGGGAAGAAGAGATAGATGAGAAGCATCAGGAGAAGGGGTCAAGGGGACACAGAAACAGGAATGACAGAGTTGAATATCAAACCACAGCACCAACAACAGTAAAATGGCAGAGATAGATCTTGATAATCAGGTTTAAAAGGTGTCTGTCAAGATGGCAAACTGGGGCTGGGGTGAGGAGTGGGGTCAGGAGGGGGAAGCTGGGACCCCTGGTGGAGGGGTGTTGACGCTGGTGGTGAAATCAGTGATGGAACATTGTATGTCAAAAACCCAACTATGAATACTTTTGTAACTCACGGTGCTTTAACAAAATAAGATTTTGGAAAGGAATAAAAAGAATTCTGTGGCCATTTAGTAAGCTAAACATATATTAGACATCTAACAAAACAAAGCCACTTATTTGTTTTGGAAAATAGTTACTTTTTGATAAAAATACTGCTTGATCGGCCAGGGGAAAAGGGGGCTAGGAGGAATTGGCCACAAGTATGTGTGGGGTGAACTTTTAAGTAAGATAGAGAAGGGACCAGTATGACAATAACAGTTGAAAATGATCACGCTGGACAAGAACTGAGTGTTGAAAGCAGGTAAAGAGATATACATGACAACCTCTCAGTATCTGTACTGCAAACCATAATTTCCAAAAGGAAAGAGCAAGAGAGAGACACCGAGACAGACAGAAAGACAGAGAGACAGAGAGAGAAGTGCCCGTCATAGAGGCAGGCTGGGGGAGAGAGTGCTGGAACACCACATGACTGAAACCTAATCACAAAGGGCTTTGTAAGGATCTATCTCACAGTGATTCAATTAAAAAAATCTTTGAAAACAATACTGCTTGGTCAATATGAAATCAATGTTAGTTTTTCATGGGTTGACATAAAAATATTTAAAGTCGGTCTACAATTAAGTTTGCCATCAGATGATGGTGTGGATATAACCGACATGCATGAAAAGCTCCAGGGGGCAGGGGGGTCGTTTGCTGTCTTTAAGAATGAACCCAGTCGGTCTGAGCACTGCAGCTCTGAAGGCTGCCTGATGGGTGAGCACAGCCCAGCTCATCACAGATCCCTTCAGGTGCAATGAACTGATTCCTGCTCCGCTCACATATTCCTGTCATGGTATAAAGACAATTAATGCTCAACCGACCAGCCCTAAAGAGAGGTCTGCCATATATTAATGTGGGATGCAGTCACGGGGGCTAATGAGATTGGAATGCAGAGCAAAGAGATTCCATAGTACGGCTGTTCTTTAACCCAAGAATGCTCCGGCTGATTTGTTCCTTCCTTCGGATTTAAAACAGACATTGGTTAAAAGCAGTGAATAAAATGCCACGCCCCCAAGCCCCCTTAAGCGCCAATACTATTGTGAACAAGTGACCCAAATTATAATCATTCACTCAGAACAATTCCATTCCTAAGGCCGTGGGCTGGCGGGGGTGAGAGGAAGCCACGGGTCACTGATGGCCGGATGCTGCCATGGGTGGTGGGTGTGGAGCTGAGAACATTGTATGCCTGAAACTGTTATCATGGTTCTGCAAATCATGGGGTCGACATTTTAAAAAATATTTTTAGAGCCACATCTCATACCTAAAGAATTCAATTTCGCTTATTTCATAGATAGTGCATTCCTACACCCCCCTGGCGTACCCCGGGGAGTGCACGTGCCAAGACGTGTCTGTGCCACCCAGCAAGGGGGGGAGTTTCTACATCATTAACCCAAAACATCAGGCAGCACATTTCCACTGAACAAACAAGTTGTGGAAAGGAGCACAAGCTTCCCATTAAGTGCCAGGACAGGAGCCGTTACAGATGTTGTTCAGCTTAGTCAACACAATGTCCAACTGCTCTGCCATGCAGCAAGCGACTCCTGTGAATGGGCTGCTCTACTGTCCCTCTATCAGAAGCAGTTCTCGAAACTTGGGGCAGGGCCATGAGTGACCTGGACATGACTGCTCCTATCTGGGCAGTGCTGACAGTGAGCACGCCTCTTCAGGAAGGAACGGATGGAATATTCCATGGCGGCAGCACACATGTCTCTCCGATGACAGTTCCTGGAGACACTTAGAAATGAGAGGAGCCCCAAGCCCATGTCAGGAGCGCAGGTGGTATCGGGAGGGAGCACCGATACAGACAGCCAGGGGTTGCCCTGATATCTCCTGACACCAAGCAAGACCAGAGGCTCCTGCAGAGGGCTAAGATGCTCCAGAATGGCCCTACGTCTCCCACGGGGATGCAGGCAGGCGTGAGAACCCTGGAAGGAATCAGTAGCGAGGCCTGAATGGCAAAGCCATGTGGCCTCCACTTCTCTGGGAGTTTTGAATTGACAGTGGGGTGTTGAGGGAGACATGGAGGGGAGAGAGAGAGGAAGTGAGAGAGACCAAGAGTGAAAGCGAGAGCGAGAGAGAGAGAGATAGAAAGGGGAGAGAGGGAGGGGAGAGAGAGTAAGAGAGAGAGAGAGAGAGAGATGCAGTCAGGTGGGTACAAACCCAGTTAGAGGACATGCAAGCACCTTGGCCGGCATGACCAGGATGTGACAAATACCACCCCCCCGGAAGCCCCCTAGCACCTCAGGGAAGGATGTGAGACTGCCTGGTCACCACATGAAGGGGAGTAATGGTTTATTACAAAGAATCTCTGCAAACGAGCACAGCTGGGGCCACAAGAAAGCGTTTGCGCCCTTGCATGTCTCAGAAAAACCTTGGCTATCCCCAAATCAGGACTGAGAAAAACTAGGAGTATGGGGGTGGGGCTAGGAAAGGGAGAGGGGAGTTAAAAAAAGGACCTGGACCAACTTTACTTATTAATCCAGATTCTTTACCTTTTTTCTCTCAGCAGTTGCTCCTGGTTCAGTGCTCAAAGACTGCTCCTGGCAGTGCTGGAGATCACAAGTGGTGCTGGGGGCCTAACCCAGACCTAGCCGCTTGCGAGCTCAGTGCTCTGCCTGTCGAACTATCTCTCTGGCCCCTGACTTTACTTTTCCTAAAAGCAAATCGGGTTGTTTGCAGAAGTGCTTGTTGACTCCCTTATGTTGTATGTATGGACTGACTCACTGGAGGCCATCAAGAGCTTGAAGTGACAGTGGGGTGTAGAGGCACAGGTGGGGCTCAAAGAAAGCTCAGGTGGGGTGCAGGTGGGATTCAGGTGGTCTGTGACTGGAGCTTCCTTCCCAACTCACAACTACCCGGGGAGAACAGCACCTCCATGTCACAGAGTGCAAAGCTAGAAAGAAGGAAAGGGAGGGGTCCTTGAGCTGACACTTCATTTTTAAATTGCTGCTTTTTTTTAAATTAAAAAAAATGTTCCTTTTAAAAGTTTTGCTAAGAAAAACACAGCTTCAGTGTCGAAGTAAGTGTGTGTGTCTGGGAGAGGGACACATCTTCCCCGGGGTTCTGAAAGAGCACAGATGAGGTGGGCTCCCAGGATGAAGAGGCAGCTTCTCCCCTCAGAAATGCCCAGCCTACCACCACGGTCATTTAATCACGTGTGAGAACTGGGTTTTGACTGGCGGGCCGGGCGAGGGGTGCACACCCAGCACTGCTCACAGCTTACTCCTGCCTCTGCACTCAGGCATTACCCTGAAGGGGCTCAGAGGATAATATGGGACGCCGGGGATCAAATCCAGGTCGGTCCTATGTAAGAGAAACCACTTGCCCACCGTACTATCTCTCCGGTTTCCCAGACATAAAACCTGGGAGAAAGGAAGTCCTAATTTCTCAGAGTCGAAAGGGTCCAGCCATCTGCCTAATGCAGAAATGCTCTCAGATTGTACAAGTGAAAACGGATTCCTGCCGGAAACGGGCAGAGGCAGGGAGGGCACGTGCTGGAGCAAGGGCCGGTTCCCACACTCACTTCCCTCCACACAGAGGCTTCCAGTGAGCTCACCAGCTATCCTCAGACTCCTGCCGCTGGCCCAGCAACAACAAACACCCCTTAAAAGTCAGGAATAAGCCAAGGGCAAAATAATAATATGTCACGGCAAGACTCACTGCCTACCAACACCCTCCCTGAAGGTACCATATGCACAGTTAATATGCGAACGAAGCCCTTGAAATATACACAGCTCTAACCCCAGAGTTTCACAGCAAAAAGACTGCTGTGTAATCACGCAGAAACTGCAGCCTGGCTCACACCTCAGAGCTTTAATGCTAAATCCATTATGATGCCCCATACTGCCAATAGACGCCCCCGGGGGCAATGCGCCCTGATGAAATTACAGAGAATCAGACACAGGAACACATCCTCTGGCTTGGTAAGACGCAAAGGAAGGAAGGGGCAGAGGTCTGAAAGAGACTTGGCGTTGGCTCCTGCCCTTGTTCCGCCACGGGACAGCTGCATGAGCGTGGGCAAAGGATCCTTCGTCTCCACCACCTCCCTGCTACAATGCAAAAGAAAGTGCGTGCGGGGACATCAGGCACTTTCCCACCCAAACCCAGTATGGGAGATTCTCTCAGAATAAAATGATGCAATTTCAGAATCAGTTCCTCTTCCTTTCCTCCTGTCCTCAGCTGCACTGGCTCCAGGCTGGCATTTCCAAAGGTCTCTGCGAGCAGCGGAGGGGCCCCGGGGGAAGGCATGGGGGGAGGGGGGGAAGCCACTACATCACAGCAACGCTCCAGTTTGGAGGGGCACTGCATGGTCCGGGAATGCTGGCTCTCAGTGACATGATGGTGGCTACTTTCACAGAATCCCCTGAGTGACATGCCGCGGGGGCAAGTGGCTGCTCCCCTGAACAGGGTTCCTGGATGCCCCTCTGTGACTTCACTTCAAGAGGAGACTAAGATACAGGGTGTGCCAGGATTCTGGAACACATAAGGGGCACTCACAGCGCATACCCAATGCAGGAAGTACAGGGTTTCTGCCAACGGGAGCTGCAGGAAAAGGAGAAGACTTCAGAGCAATGGCCAGAGAGGCAGCAGAGAGTGGTCGGAGGCAAGTGCAGGGGCGGGGGAGGCTGGCACAGGCCATCGCGGAAGGAGCTGAAGGGAACTAATGCGGTGCCCTGGGGATAGAGACACTGCCTGGCAGGAGAGGAGGGAAAAGGAGCAAAGGGAGCATCTCCCACAATGTCGCCTAAATACACACAGGCACACAAAAGCATGCATGCCCAGCACAGGCTGTCTCTACACTGCCACCAACTCCCAGGACTCCGAAATCAGAACTTACGATGCCCAGTGCCTTCAGTCGTGCCCACCTGGCAGCTGTGGCTGTGGTGTGTGCATGTGCTGTGTGCCCTCATGAGTGCCACAGTGAGCTCTCGCTCACATGGTAAGAGCAACTCATGTCACGAATGCCACTACTCTTAGTTCTCAGGCGGCCCTGTCCCGTGACACCCCACCACCCTTGACCAACTGTTTGTTGTCATTTTAGCAACAGGTTGTACCATTTGGACGTAGAGTTTTGGGCCCAGCACTTTTCACTCTATCTAGCTCCTAGTCAACCCCAGTGGGTTGACACTCAATTAATCCACCTCTTGACTGCATCAAAGTCAAAACTACTTTCTCTTTCCTTATAGGGAGGTGGGGAGAAGAGGGAGTGAGAGGGAAAGAGGGAGAGAGAAAGTGAGAGTGAAAGAGAGAGACAGAGAGAGAGACAGCAAAGGGCTGGAGCACCTGCTT
Source organism: Sorex palustris (assembly GCA_028565675.1). Taxonomy (NCBI): domain Eukaryota; kingdom Metazoa; phylum Chordata; class Mammalia; order Eulipotyphla; family Soricidae; genus Sorex; species Sorex palustris. The sequence continues at coordinate 6,387 of JAOXYA010091472.1, forward strand.
TGAATGCAGGAGATTCAGGTTCAATCCCTGTCATTGGCAGGAGTAACCCCTGAGCTGGAAACATTGCTAGGTGTGGCCTCAAAACAACAACAAATGACCCTATAAGGTATGTGGTGTCAACCACACAACATCCTGACACTGTGAATGAACTAAATGCCACTGAAACGTGTAACAAAAGTAGCTCACCACCATCCCACGAAGAAAAAAAAAAGAAAAAGAAAAAGAAAATCACTCAAAAAAATTAAAATTAATTGCTTTCCACATGACCCACAATCAAACACCTAAGTATATTCCCAACATAAATGAAAGAAAATGTCCCCCAAAAGCCATACACACAAGTATTCATTAGCACTATTATTTCAACCACAAATACTTAAGCAACCTAAATACCCATCCACTGATCAATGGATAAAAAAAGTACTCTCAGTTCATCTGCAGTGAATATCACTGGATCATAGAGGGAAAAGAAACACTTATCTGGACAAACCTTGAAAATTTAAGTGAAAGACACCAGTCACAAAAGGTCACATACTATGCTTATTCATTAATAAGCCCCCAGTGAGAAGAAGCAGGGTTGTTTGTGAGAGCTGGTAAGGGGCGGAGGAGAAAGGAATGAATGGGAAGTTCCATTAAAACATGGTGGCAATGGTCACCCACCTGGGAAATAATAACCACCACTAAATTTACGCTTTTAATGCCCAGACCTTATGTACGTGACTTCTTGTCAATAAAACTGCTGAAAAGAAAAATGCCCACAGACACCCAGTTCCCAGGGGACACTGTGGGCTTGCCCATTTATGGTGCCTTGCACAGATCCATCAACTTCTCAAGTTCAGCTGCCGAAGCAGCCCTTTCCCCTGTGCAACTGAACTTACCCCCTACTGCCACCTCCCCAAATTAGTCACCATGATGATTACTGTTTGCGGTTGGTTATAAGGCTCTTCACTCTTTTACCGTCACCTATTCCACGAGCATCATTTTGCTTTGAGCTTCACGAACGTGAAATCAGGTCCTATTCAAGAAACTCTTACTGCCTGGTGACATTGGCTACATGAGCGCCAGTCCTTAACATGTAGCTTCGAACTCTTTCAGGGTAACAGGGAACAAAAGGACTGCAGGAAAGAGACCACTGAGGAGACGACAGAGGGAAGGGGTCACACAGGACGAAGAGTAGGTGCTGAAAGGAGGGAAAGTGATATCATGCTTCCCGCTCAGGAACAGCACTGCAAACCAGAATGCCTAAAAGGGAAAAAAGAAATAAGCACCTGCTCTAGGGGGCAGGTTGGGGGTGGGAGGGAAACAGGGGACATCGGTGAAGGGAAGTCAACACTGCTACCGGGGCTGGTGCTCGAACACTGTGTGTCTGAAACTCAATCATGAACAACTCTGTAACCCATGGTGATTCAGTAACTTTAAAATATAAAATATAACTTAAAAAGTGGGGGGGAGGGGAGACTGCAATACTCAATTAAATAACATACCAGGGCAAAGATTCTAACACTGCCACAATATAGGGTCCCCTGAGTACTGCCAGGAGAGATTCCTGAGCACAGAGCCGGAAGTAAGCCCAGAGCAAGGCTGAGTGAGCCCCCAAAAAATATAATATACTAATTAAATATAATGTATAATTTAAATAACATAATGCAACATATAATATTTGTTTACATAAATATAAACTAAGTTTAAATATCATATACTTAAGCTAAGGTTAAGTACCTAGTTTTGTGGGGTTGGTGGCAGAGGAAACCCTGCTCACTCTACATGTTCCTATGGTCCAGGACAGCAGAAAAGAGGAAATGGCTTAATGGTAAGAAAGCCAAAGCCCATGGGGTAGTGGAAGATTCGTCTCTGACCTGGCCCCATCAGGAGGAAGAGCCCAGCAGGGTGGCAGGGAAGGGGCACGCCCAACGCGGGCACTGGAAGGCAAAGTGTACCTGGGGATTCTTTCCACCTGAATGTTACCATCACACCTCTCACTGCCCAGGCACACTGGACAGGTGAGTCGCCACCACTGGCCTGGGCACTGATGGTCCATCCTATCCGCCTGTACCCACCAGCAGAGGCTGGCGCTAAGGGGAGAGGCAGCTGGTGGGGCTGACCGCGGAAAGGAAGCCAAAAGCAGGCGCCAGTCTTGGTTTCTTTACTTCCGGACGGACTCACAGACTTAATTTGTGCTCCTGGAGCTAAATCTCGGTTGTGGTGCTGCAATTCCACACCAGGTCACCGCAAGAGGGAGGTGCAGGGGGGCAGGGGTGTGGTCTAGGACGCTCCCTTGGCCTCCTTCCTGCACCCCACCTTACACACAACCACCCCCACCCCCACCCCCGCTCACACATGGTGAGCTCCAAATGTGTCAGTTATCTAGTTCTTCCAATGCATGTTAGAACTTGATGCATTATTAAAGATGTTTATGGATTCCCCAGTCATGCGCTGCGTGGATGGAGTCCACACTCAACAAACAGGAGTACTCACTGCCCTTGACTAGATGCACGTTAAAAAAAGCCTTTCACTGTTGAGTTTGCCCTTAACAGATGGATGGGGAAGGAGAAAGGGGTTAGTATTAAACCACAGAGGACACACAGTCTGAAACTTTTGCTATTTTATGCAAAGACCAGTGGGTCTAAGTCCTGGTCTCATCTGCTCAACCTACAGTTTTATTTTACTAGTCAGGCAACTGAAATCCAAAGACACTGAACACAAAACCCAGAAGCCTCCAGGCTAGGAACAGAAGAAAAGTTTACCATAGGATCTGTCAGTGTAGAAGCTTTCAAGATCGGAGTCCATCCCTGGAGCCGTGGGTACAGACTCTGAGTCTGGTCTAATGAGGCTGCTGAGGTCAACTAACTCACTGGCCTTTGTCCTCCAAATCCTCTGTACACCCGGGTGCCACTCTCCCATCCTGGGTATGTGTGCGTGAGTGGGGGCAGGAGTAAGCTCTGAGCACTCACAGCTGCCCAAACCACCAACAGCTCTGCCCAGAGTCAGGGAACTGAATCCCAGAGATGTGCCCAGACACTCCCTAGTGACAGCGGCCTACCAGGACACCCCGCCCACCAGAGGGCTAGAGGTTCCTGCAATGCTGCATTAGAGAAGTGCATTCTCTGAATCCTGGAATCACACCGGAGCAGCTGGATGTCAGGGACTGCTCGTGGCCTCATACACACAGAGCAGAGCTGCAGCGACCACATCCTATCTAGCCAACCTGAGCCCCAGGGATGCTACCCAGAGCCTGAAGTGGCTGTCGCTTGCCCCCACCCCTGGCCTCCGTGGCCAGAGGAGATCAACCAGGGTCTTCAGCCAGGCCACCTAGATCTAGTCCCTCAAGGTCATCCCAGTCACAGGGCGCAAACGGGCAAGGAGAAAGAAAAGGCAAAAATGCAGGGCAGCAAATTGTCCCTCACGGACATGCCACGCGACTGGTGAAGGCGACTTCTTGGAATCAAGCATACACTTAACGGAAAAGCTTTTTTCCTGGAGCTCATGTTCTGTCTGAGCAGTGACCTGATCTGTCTCCCCCAGGCTCTGTGATCTTGGGCAAGCCACTCGACTTCCCATTTACGGCACTCCATTGCCAAACTGGGGTAGAGAGCTGACCTCAGGTGACCTCACGGCCCTGCCCCATCCTCCTACCCACCCCCACACACCCACTCCCACTTTTCTCTCCTGCAAGATCATAGAAAGGTGAGGCAAGAGAGGGGTTCAAATCCTGAATGAAATTGAATTCGGTATATCATGAGCTGTTGGTGACTGAGCTCCTTTGCGTTTTCCCAGCCCTCAACAAGACGGGACAATAATCACAAGAGTCCTACCTTAGTTTGGGGGAAGTGTGAGTAAATGAATGAGTAAATGTAACTTGTTTTAAGTGTTTGCTATTATTAGTCTCCATTTCTTAATCTATGAGAGATCTTGTGGATGAAAGTGTGGTGGCGATGACGCGGTACTGAAAGGAACTGTGCTTCCATCACAAGAATGAGGTCAAGAGTCAAGTAAGAGTCCTCAGACAGCTGAGGGTGGGGCTGGGGAGAGACTAGGAGGCTGAGGCACCCAGCTGAGGCACGCCGGCAGCACATGGGGGAGGCCTAGGCCAATTTCTGGCACCACATGGTCCCCTGACCATTGCCAGGTGTGGCCCTAAAGCTGATGAAGAACATTAAAAGTTTGATTCACTTCCATCTGTAGGAGGTCACATGATATAAGGCTTAAACACTGTGGCCTAGAACTATTAAAGTTGATTAGAACTACAATATATAAAGAAATACATTATCAAAATTATAGAGCAAAGACTGGTCTCATCTATAAATTTTATGCTTTATATATTTATTTGGGGATTGTGGCCACACCCAGCAGTGCTCAGGGCTTAGTCCTGGCTCTGCACTCAGGAATCACTCCTGGCGGTGCTCGGGGCACCATATGGGATAACACAGATCAAATCCAGGTCGGCCATGTACAAGGAAAGTGCCCTACCTGTAGTACTCTAGCTTCAGCCCCCAACTCTGAATTTTAAAATACTGAAACACAGGCTGGAGCGATAGCACAGAGGGTAGGGCGTTTGCCTTGCACGCGGCCGACCTGGGTTCGATTCCCAGCATCCCGTATGGTCCCCTGAGCACCGCCAGGAGTAATTCCTGAGTGCATAAACCAGGAGTAACCCCTGAGCATCGCCGGGTGTGACCCAAAAAGCAAAAAAAAAAAA
>JAOXYA010091482.1:0-11079 GCA_028565675.1 Sorex palustris
CCCCCGACCCCCGGCTCAAACCTGCTTTCCACGAGCCTCCCGTGTGGCCGCCATCTTTCTTTCCAGAGAGGAGAGGGTGAATGGGGCAACACCCTTTCCCCTCCGGGCAGGCATGATGGCGCGGTTTAACACATAGTCTGTTCGCTTTTCTGTTCCACACCGCTGGTTTTCTGTGTTAAGTCCTTGTGCTTCTGGGGCCATGGCTGTGCCGGAGAGCCGTCCGTCAGGGGCAGCTGGCGACCTCGGTATGGCGTGAAGGACGGACTGGAACGCCCCCCTTCCCATGAGGTTTTTGCCCTCGACCCCCGGCTCAAACCTGCTGTCCACAAGCCTCCCATGTGGCCACCATCTTTCTTTCCAGAGAGGAGAGGGCGAGAATATGGCTGTCTTAACATTGCAGCTTCCTAATAAATGTAATAAACCAAAGGTAATGTCCCTCCTATCTTATTTGCTGAGATACCTGTTTTTATTTTTTAAATATTTGGTTCTGTTTTTTTTTTGTCCTTTTAAATTTTTATTGGAGGCACCATGATTTACAGTACTATTAATTATAGGGTTCCGTTTATACAAAGTTCTAACACCTGTACCCTAAATCAGGGTGCCTGCTCCCTCTTCCATTGTCTTGGGCCCCTCTCTCCTAAAACCCCTCAGAACTGATCTACAGCACTGAGTTCACCTGTAAGTTTATCAAGGGTGAAATCAGTTCTATAGGCCAGCTCTCAGGTTCTGTCGCTTTTGGCCATTTGCTATTCCCTTACAAGGCTTATTTATATTCCACTTATGAGCAAGATCATTCTGTATCTTCTGTATCATCCAGCATAATACCCTCAAGTTCCATCCATACAGTAGTAAATCCATTTGTAGTAGAACCTAAAGCTTCCATTTAAGTAATTTAAATATATAAATGAGGTAGTTAGATTTAACTACATGGAGGCTGCCGTATTGTGGGGGGCAGTCCCAAGTAGAGAAGGATTTCTGGCAACCAACCAACTGAGGGCCCATTCAATTAGCTCTCAGGACATGCCTTTGAGGGTGTGAATGAAGACACCTTTAGGGAATTTCAGGCTCAGTCTTTTATTTATTTATTTATTTATTGAATCACTGTGAGAACAGTCACAAAACCTTTCAATTCAAGTCTCAGTCAATCATACAATGATCAAACCAGTCCCTTCACCAGTGCACATTTTCCACCACCAAGAACTCCAGTATACCCCTCCTTCCACCCACCCCCCGCTTATGTGGCAGATTTCCACTTTACTTTCTCTTTCTCTACGTTGATCACATTCAATATTTCGACAAAAGATCCAACATTGTTATTTGGAATTTTCCCCAAAATTCAAACCTGCCACAAGGACATCATTAGATAATTTTCTATTGCTGATTATGAAGAGCATATGATATTGTGTGGCCACAATAGCAGCCACACGAGTTTGTATTTCTGATATTTTAGTAATAAAGCTAGAGGAATTACTGCCAGGAGCCCCTGGGTTCTGAGATTGGTACGTGTGCCTCTAGGTTCATGGTCGGTCAGAAGCCAGAGGAGGAGTTTGAGGGTGGCAACCTGGAGCATTGTCATGGTGGGGAGCAGGGCCAATTCCACCCCCCATCCGATGAAGCCCTATGTGCCTCATCAATGCAGTCTCGTACCTGGCTGTTCATTAGACTCTAAAAGATTCCACTGCAAAGGGAGACAGGTGGAGGGACAGACACCCTTCCCCTCCCAGGGCATAGCACCATAGTTAAATACAGTCCAGATATTTTTTGGTTGGACATTATCTTTTGTTCAGATTTTCCCACCACCACTCAAGCCTGATTTTCAGGGACAAATGCTAGATCATTTACTTTCCATTGATCACTATGCATATCAGGAAATGTCACGTGGTCGGAAAATAGTCCTGGTACCCACATGCCAGAGCCATGCATGTAGAAGCTCATGGTCACCAGGGTTCCATCTGAAGAAGGTGGGGAGACAGCACCTACCCCATCTGGGACCTCCCAGTGGTATCAGCTCTGGTTGGGGCCTGGAGAATTCTCCGGGAGCTGTGGGGCCCTCCAACTGGTTTTTTTACTTTGCTGCTGTGTGCTGTAAGATTGCATTGGGGGCAGGTTGTGGGCATGACTTCCTGAATCAGAAGTTTCCTGGGAGCTGAGGCAGCACCACTGAAGTTCGGAAAAAAAATCCTGGTACCCAGATGCCAGAGCCATGCTTGTAGAAGCTCATGGTCACTGGGATTCCATCTGTAGAAGGAAGGGAGACAGCACCTACCTCATCTGGGACTTCCCAGTGATATCGGCTCTGGTGGCGCTTGGAGAATTCTCCAGGAGCTCAGGCTCAGTCTTTTAAGAACTACCAACTGAGGTCTAGGACACTCTGAGAAGCCAAACCCCTTCTTTCTGAGTTTTGATCCACAGAATGTTTAATATGAAAAAATAAAGCCAACAACAACAAAAAACCCTGTTTTTGTTTTACTTTTATTTGGTGGTAGTGGTATCAACTCAGTAACTTTTGGGGTAGTTTTCACACAACAATACTAGTTGAAATATAACTCTTACAAAATTCATTTGAAGTAATTCAACAGTAAATAGTCAATACAGAGATCTGAACTTCTCTCTCTAAAATAGGTATGATATATTTCTTTAGGATTTAAAGAAGGGAAGCATATAATATGCCTCTGCATAGTAGGTTCTTGATTTTGAAAATAATTAAATAATAAAAATGAATTTCTCTGTAATAGTGGTTCAGCAGTAGAAATTTAGAAGAGATATTAGAATTAAAATGACCTCATCTTGTCCTACCGGTAATCTACCTGTTCCCCCTCTGCCCCTCCCCTCTGTGAACCAGCACCACCACTTGCTTCCCAAATCTATATTCTTCCTGGTCCAATGGACCTAGTGATGGAAAAATTATTTGGATTTTGGGAGAAAAATCTAATGAAATGGAAGGAAACTACATAGAGGAAACATTCTAGGAACTATGATAAGAGAACAAAAATATAATAAACCTTTAATCAGTCTTAACTGGTTTGTGCTTGTTGATATTTCATGTAATTGAAAAATAATTATTTCTAGAAATAATAAAATAGTTGGTAGTTCACATACTTTAAACTTTCTGTCTAAACAGGTTTACCCAACTTCCCCCACACATAAAAACTACACTTATGGTCTAATATAGTATTGTCTAATATAGTCCTTTAATCAAAAGGTCAAGGTCTTTTTCTTTTTTTACAAATGTGTTCCCAAATTAGAATTTTATACTGTCTCTGCATAAAATTATAACTGTGGTATGTTGGCTGATTTTTATTTCAATTTTGTTAAATTGAAATGAAAACATAATGGGACTCAAGATGCAACAGAATGAAAACCCATTACATATTTTTGCAACATAATAAACCATTTTGAGTCCTTTACTAATATTTAATTCTTTTTGAAGCCTTCACTTTTATTTTGAGCACCTATTCTCTTTTTGCACTCGACTTACAAAGGTAAGAGTTTTGGCCATGGACTCTCTTTTAAGTCACTTACATTTTTGCATGTGTATAATAATTAAATTTCATAAAAGAGTTGAGATAGGAGGTACAACTTTCCACCCTGGTATGAAAGATACTATAAAAGCTCAATAACTTGGAGGGTCCTTTGCTGGATATAGAAGGATAGAAGATTTGAAAAAGGTATCAATATGGTTAGTATTCTCTGCTTAAGTTGCAGTAGATGTCTGTGGATTTCTAGGTCCTCATAGACTATGTGTAAGATTAGTACACTAATTACCAAATATATTCAATGTCACAATTTTTTTTTTGCTGTTTTGGTCACACCCAGCGATGCACAGGGGTTACTCCTGGCTCTGAACTCAGGAGTTACTCCTGGCGGTGCTCAGGGGACCACATGGGATGCTGGGAATCCAACCTGTATATGCTGCGTGCAAGGCAAACACCCTACCCGCTATCTCTCCAGCCCCTGTCACAATCTTTTTAATAGTACATATGGGTATGTACTGAAAGCTGCTATGGTTCCAGAAACAGGGATTTCTAGACCTGGGACAGCAACACAATTGTCATTTCTCTTCTCCACCCATCCACCCTGACTTCCTGCTGCTCTGCTGCTTGGGTTGCTTACCTGTGACGTCTTCCACTCACTTCTCACTGGTCTCTGGGTACCAGTTGCTTACTGACAGTTTTCTGGTCATTGGCCTTTGTTGTAATTTTTGTTGTAATCATCTTCTTGTAGTATCCATTGTCCCCTGATCTGACTGCTCATCTCTGCCATTGAGCTGAATCATTTTTTTTCACTGTCATTCCTCTCTGCTTACCTGCATTGTCTATTTATGTTGTATGTTGAGTCTAAGCCCTACCTTTGTAGTTGCCTATATTTATATAATTTATGAATTTATTCCCTTGGCTATATCTGTTATATGGCAAGTTATACTGCACATAAGCAATATTTAAAAAACTGTTTGGAACATCTTGATTATCTTATGCCTCACTTCCCTTGTAACATACAAAATCATAGTCAAAGATAGAAGTTGTCAAGTTCAGACCAAATTTAATGAATTGGCACTCAAATTTCCAGTGGGTAAGATGCAGCCACAAGTAGGATGATTCATATGCTTTAGTTTTCTGGGACATTCTTCAGAAATCTGTTGTTCAAAAGCCCCATTCAACTTAACATTTGTCTCATATGAAAGTGTCTAACTTTGGACAATAATTATATGATTACCCTATTGGTAAGAGAAGCATAGACGTAAGGGTTATATGTTGTTAAGGTTTTCAACTTACCAGTGAATGAGAATCATAGGTGATCTGGAAAGTTGAGAAAATCAGAACTAAGTTTTAGAAAGATAAATTTGGTAACATGGAACATCACACCTCAGGGGAAGGAATAAAGAAAAAACTGATATTTATAGTTAAAAGTTATTCAGGACAGCAGTTAGAAGACCAGGGCTTGAGGATGAAAGCTTGTACAGGGACAATGGGTAAGATCTAATATTTCTCATAGCAGAAATAAGTAATGAAGGTGGGATTTTTGGGTATTTTTTCTTAGGTTTAATAACTGGAAGTAGGATTTAATCACTAATTCATATAACTATGGAATAGAAAGAAGAAGTAATCAATATAAGTCTTCTAGCACTCCATGTTGGAAAGGGAACTGATAGATATGTATCACTTTGCAGTTAAATATATGTCAGCAAGATTTTATGTGACATCTATATTTCAGAAGAAAAAGGAAGTGAATTAGAGCTTCACCTGTATTATGAATTTGCCTCTACTTTTAGTTCCTCATGGGAAACTTGAGGAAAAAGTACATTTCTTTATGTGTCTTGGGCTAAGGATTTACAGGGATACTTTATTTTATTCTAACCTACACTTAATAAAAAACAACAACCTAAAACACCTTTCTACCCATTTTCTGCATTCAAAGAAAGACCTTTGATTTTGGGCTTTTATCTTGGTCTCAGGGAAACTTTTGTATAATACTTAATCTTACACATAGATTAGATGTGGAACACTTTATGGAAAAGACACCTGTGTAACATTTCTCCCCACATCCTCCAGTTTAAATCTCTCCAACCGACCTTCAGTACACATTTCCTTTGATGATTTTTATCTTGTTAGAAAGACTATAAAATTAAATGGAAAGTTTCTAGGCACTTGGAAGAAGGAAATATCTCTTTTTTATCTTATGGAGACCCATGGCTTCTGGAGGCTTTGTGTCACATGGGTCTGGGTCCTTAGGCTCTGACATAAGTGTGCCCTCTCATATTATTGCCAGTTCTCAACCAATTGGTCTTAGGCTCTGCTTTGGCCAGCGTCTTCTCCTTCTTAGCCAAATAACCACTTTCCAGTATCTTTCAAGCATGTAGAAATCTGTTTGGTCCAGTGCACATGTGTTTGTTTGGGTGTTATGTAGCAGGTCAACTATCTTAATGTTCAACACATTTGTTAGAAATACGATTCTTAGTAATAGGAATCAAAATGTAGCTATCTCCAAGATCAGAATCATTTTCTATTCAGAAACATGGCCAAGACAATATTTATTGTCTGAACAAATAGTTTATCACCTCTTCCATGATTGCTTCAGGTCCTGGAGATATAATAGTAAACAAAACACACAAAAAACTGGCCTCTATGAAAACTACAGTTCACTAAGGCATAGAGAGATGATAAACAATGTAATAAACAAAAATACAACATATGATAAGATGATATTAATTTATTCTTGGGGAAAATAAGGAAGAAAGAACAATACTGGGGTGGTAATAAGAGAATTAAAAATAGTAGATAGGCAAGTCCAGGAAAATGTTATGCTTAGATGTTATTCTAGAAATACTCAAAGAAAGCAAGAGACCAATCTATGTCAAATGGATAGAAATCTTGTACAGAGAGTCTAGCAAATTTAAAGGCCCTGAGAAACTACGTCCCAGGAATAACCAAGGGGTTAGTGAGCTGAATCATCCAAGGTTGTTGGGGTTTTTTTTATGTCTTTTTCAGAATGGAGAAGAACAAAGATCTGGTATAATAGAGCAAATACTATCAGTACCATATGCCTGCTGTATTAATCCCAGAGAGCATATGTAAATTGTCAGGATCTAATTTCCTGTGTCTCAGTCACTCCAATTGAACAGGGTTGGCATGATGGCCAGGCATGTGTCTTCATAGACAGTTTGGTTATATCTTAGATGATCTGCAGGTCTGGAGATCAGTCATCTAGAGCAAATCCACCATGGTCTCTAGTTTCACCCAGTTACAGTTTTCTTGAACAGTTCTTTTGGAAAAATGAAGCATTAAGGTCAATTCGATTATTGTCGGATTCCATTGCTTTGTTCATGGGGGAAAGGAGTGGTAAAAATGATGGCCCAACTTTTATTTGTCTGAGAAAATCAATGTACAACGGGAGGACAGTGACAGTGATGATCAGGAATTACAGCACTATATGGATTTTATAATTATTCCCATCTACACTATAGGTCTCTGCTTTGGCATACTTTATTTTTCTTCCATAAGATTTGGTCTCTGTCTTCAGTATGTTCTGATGGTCCTACTCATGTCTTCCTGTGTCCAAGGAAGGAAGAATTAAGTAAGTTAACTCTCTCAGTGAGGTATAAATGGGATTCATAAAGCTGGGAAGAGAGCTCAAAGGGCTGGCATCCATGCCTTCATGTGTGAGGATATGTATTTGATCCCTGATATGCATGTCCCAAATCACCACTAGTTATAATACTGGTGGCTGCCTGAGTCCTGTGTGGGAAACCCCGACCTCCCACCCCATTTCCCCATAAAAGAATTGTGGTTTGCAAGAAACTTGAATACCTCTTGAACTGTTCTGTTCTATTTCTTGCTATTCTATGACCATTGACATTATGCCCTGTTATTTCCACAAAGCAGAAAACAAGCTCATCCAAAACTATTGAGGGTTGTTTGTTTGTTTGGTTTTGGGGTCACAGTCTGCAGTGCGCAGTAGCTCTCACTAGCACTACGCTCAGCAGTAACACTGGCAATTCTTGGGGCACCATATGTGGTGCTAGTTAATTGAACCAGGGTTATGGCTACAGTAGTTCCATTCAAAGCAAGTGCCTTACCTCCTCCCAACATCTAGTGGGGTTTTACCTTTAATTTTATTTAAAGTTTCATTTTTTACAATACTATCTATGATAGGGTTTCATCCATACACTGTTCAAACACCACTCACTCAACGTGATTATGTGCACTTCTCTTCACCATTTTCTCAGAGACCCCTGTCCCCCATTTTCCCATCCCCTAATGCTCATCACCATGAGTTCTATAGACCAATTCTCATGACCTGTTGCCTTTGGTCATTTGTTTTGTCTTTACCATATTATCTTACATCCCACATATTAAAAAGATCATTTTGTATCTGGTACTTTCCTTTTAACTAACTTCACTCACCATCATATTCTACAGGTCCAACTATGTAATGGAAAATTGTATGATTTTGTCTTTTCTTATAGCTGAGCAGTGTTTTATTGCACAAAAAACACAATTTCTTTGTACAATCACCTGTTCTAGGGCACTTGGGTTGTTTCCACAGTTTGCATATTGTGACTCGTGTGGCAATAAACACTGAAGCACAAATATATTTTTGAAATACAGGTTTTTGGGCCCTTAGGGTAGATGTTAAGAATTTCTAGGTCATAAGGAAGGTCAATTATTAATTTATTCAGAAGAGTCCATATTATTTCAAAGAGGTTAAACCAGTCAACATTCCCACCAGCAGTGGATGAAGGTTCCTTTTTCACCACATCAATGCCAATGTCAGTTATTTTTGTTTCTTTTTATGTGTGCCAGACTGACGTGATGTGCAACTATTGTGTTTATCAAAAAATACTTCTATAATTCATATGACTTCTATTCTCTGGCTTTGAAGTCTAACAAGTTCCCATGGAGTAGACCCAGTGGTCACTGCTTCTTATCGAGTATATTAAGGGTGTTCAGTATCATATACTACAGTACAAATTCTCAAATAACCACTAATGAGGATAGATGACAGTTCCCAGAAGGATGGAGTGGGGATCACAAAAATACTTCCTTAGCTGTCCACTGAATGGCAAACACTGTTTTGAAGCTTTCTTTCTTCTTTAAAAATATTTTTAAATTGAATCACTGTTAAACACACAGTAACAAAGCTGTTTATGATCAGGTTTCAGTCATATAATGTTCCAACACCCATCCCTCCCCCAGTGTATATTTCCTACCACCAATGTCCCCAGTATCCCTCCTGCCAACCTCCATCCCCCACCCCCCACCTGCTTCTATGGCAGGCAGTTTCTTTCTTTCTTTCTTTCTTTCTTTCTTTCTTTCTTTCTTTCTTTCTTTCTTTCTTCCTTTCTTCCTTTCTTCCTTTCTTCCTTTCTTCCTTTCTTCCTTTCTTCCTTTCTTCCTTTCTCTTTCTTTTCTCTATGACAACACAGGTTAAGTTAGCAGTGTGGGGGAGAACACCCCAGCAGTGAAATGCCCTTTCTTATCTCATCACCTCATGTCAGGGAGTAGGGATCCCTTCCTCCAGCCCTGCCATGAGATATCTCTGAAGATGTTAGCCTTCATCACTTGGGGAAGGTCAAACTTTTCAGATTTGGGAAGGTTCTGTTGTCCTCTGTCCCTGCTCTATGCTTTGAAAGCCAGCAGTGACACTATTTCATATTAAGCTGTAAGTGAAAGACCTATTGGGGGAAGATGAGGCCAGTGGATTTCAAGAGGGAAAAGAGTTTAGAAAGAGTGTTTTTTTTTCTTTTGGGGCCACACTCGGCATTGCACAGGGGTTACTCCCCTCTCATGCACTCAGGAATCACTCCTGATGGTGCTCAGAGGACCATATGGGATGCTGGGAATTGAACTTTGTTCGGCCGCGTGCAAGGCAAATGCCCTACCCACTGTGCCATCGCTCCAGACCCTTAGAAAGAGTTTTTAAGAAAAGAAATGGAAAAGTTTTATAGTTTGAATATAGTTTTATAGTTTATAGTTTTATAGTTTTAATAACATGGTTACAATATGGTTAACAGTTATGGTTTTGATGTACAAAATCACTGCACCTTCCCTACCATTGAAGTGCCTACGACCCTGTCACCTTAGTCAACCTCTTCATACCCCCTGTCCCCACTCCTTGTAATGTCAGTTTTGCAGCCCACGATTAAGGGTTTATCATCATTTGACACTGTCTATTCCCCTATTTGTTTGTTTTTTTGTTTGTAGTTTTTAAACCATAGATAAGTGAGATCATCTGGTATTTGTTCTCCTCACTTTGACTTTCTTCATCTAGCGTGATGCTCCCTAGCTCCATCCACGTTGCAGTGAACTGTCAGCTTCCACCTTCAGAAAGAGTCTTTACACTTTGGTCTAGGGCTTTCCTTCTCCCAGGAGGAAGCAGGCAATAATGACAGATGCATTTTTGTGATAGGAATGTTCATTTCTGTCCTGGAATGTCCTGTGCCATGGAGTGGCCACTGGAGAGCTAATCATCTGGCACTGCTAGGGCCACTCTGGTCAGTACTCAAGGCGTGACTCACCTTCATTTCTGCCCCCCCTTGTCAGCTGGCAGTGTTTGTTTACTATGCTGTGTGGAAGCCCCAGAATCAATGGATCACCTTGGACGTGGGCATCTTGGAGAGTCCCTTCACCTACCACCCTTTGAAGAGGCAGGAAGCCTGGAGATTTATCTCATACATGCTGGTACACGCTGGGTAAGATACAGCAGTGAAGTCACTGTTGGTAGAGGTGATGATAAGGAATGGAAACTCCTGGGACCATGAATGTAGCTCAGTGGTAGAGCACTTAATTTTTTTAATTGAATCACAATGAGATACACAGTTACAAAGTTATTACAGTTACAAAGTTATTCATAATTGGATTTCAGTCTTAATAATGTTCCAACACGCATCCCTTCACTACTTCACTCATGTACATTCCCCACCACCGGTATCCCCAGTTTCCCTCCCGCCTCCTGACCCCCTGCTTGCACTTTCTCTCTCTCTCTCTCTCTCTCTCTCTCTCTCTCTCTCTCTCTCAGTGATGGAGCACTTGCCTTGATATAGGAGGGCCTGGGTTTGACCCCTGGTAATGGGGAAAAAAAGGAATTGTAGCTCCTCGTTTACCTGGTGCCCTATTGTTGCTGAAGAACTTTCATGTCCATAATCTTATCTGATTTTCAAAGCAACCTAGGAGACAGGTGCTACCCAGCTGCTTTATGTCTGAGACTTAGGATATCATCACTGTACCTCGTCGTATAGCTCCATTGCAAAAAATAGGATTTCAGCTCATCAATGTTAACTCTAAGCCTGGTGCACCTACCATTGCATTATTGTTGCCATCATACTGGTCTTTAAATAGGATTCTTAGTGAGAAGAGACCCAATCGCTACCAAACCTAAAGAATGTTTTTCTAGCTGGGTCTTAGTGCGTGTGATGCTGGCGATTGAGCCCAGGAACCCTGAACACTCCAGGTTCTACTATTGGACCATATCCTGGCCCTCCCCTAGCTGTTTAAAGCTCTCAAAGATATGAATCTTTAGTCTTCTTTCCCTCCCTCCCTCCCTCCCTCCCTCCCTCCCTCCTTCCTTCCTTCCTTCCATTTT
>JAOXYA010091498.1:0-11079 GCA_028565675.1 Sorex palustris
TGTGGCTAAAATTACTGTGATTATTTACATTACATGACATAGAACTGTCCTTTACTTCATATGAATTAACTATTTTATATAGTTTTTGCTAAGAGAAGATTCTTCTATGTGATAACTTAGTTTACACATTTTGAATTTTATTTATTAAAATATAACACTCTGTGCCCTTCATTTATACCCCAATTGTATTTTGTATTGTTTTTCATTTTTGTGCCATGCAAATAACTTGAACATTACATTAACTTGTACATTAACTTGTATATTACATTTCAAAAATATCTTTCAATGACAAAATTTTAAAAAAGCAAGACAACCAAATGCAATGTATTTTTGTGCTTTTGGTTTATTTATGTGGTTTAAAAATTATGCTAGTTGTTCTTTTCTCATGTAAAAGACATTACAAGTTTCAAAAATCTCCAATTACATTGGACAAATTGATTTAAAAATATTTTGAGCACCTACTAGAGGGAGACGTTGAGCTGGCCTGGCATATTAATGTTATGTCTGAAAATTATCTTACATTTGACATATTATTCCTTTTATTTGTAATATTTTTTGAAATACACTTAGAATCTTCACTTACCATTTTAGTTTTAAGAAAACATGTTGTCAGGATTTTGTTTGTTTATAATATTTACAGTTATATTGCAAATGTGCTTGCAAGATAATCATGAATGATTCAAAGTTTGCAAAATATTTTAAAGATAATAATTAACTGTAAATATTTTATAATTCCTAAGTAAAATATTATAGACCCAAAAGAGGTTTTTGTAGTATTTAATAATAAGATAAAATTAACTTTTTAAATAGAACCTAACTTTTAACTACAATAAAATAAATAAAAACTTAGTAAATTGCTTTATTAAGTAAAATAAGAATATGGCATGTTTTAAAAAATTAATAAGTTTTACAAACACATTTCTCTTGCTAGTTTTATAATATATTTATCAAGGTAGAATATATGATGTAACGCTTTTCAATATAGCTGAAATAATCATATGATTTTGGATATATCATTTTATATGTGATTGGATCTGATCTGTTACATTTTCATACTTTTTTAAATCTATACTTATAGGAGATGCCTACCTATGCCTCTCTCTTCTTGTAATGTGTATGTTTAGTTAGGATAGCAAGTTAATGTTAACCTCTAAAATAAATTTAAGGTTTACTCTATTTTTCTTGAAGATTTGGGGTCCTCTGGATATTTTTTCATCAATCACATTGGTTCTGTTGAAAAGCATTTAGACAAAGTCTGCATTGGGGAGAAGTATTCTAACCTGCAGGCTTAATTTCTCTGAAACATAGGATAATTAGACTATCTACTTGTCTTTTGAAAACTTTGAACAATTTTTATTTTTTTCCCCACTTTGAGGGTATATCACTCTTAGGAGTGTCCAGGGCTTACTCCTGTCTCTGTGTTCAAGTATCGTTCTTGGCAGAGCTTGAGGGTGGGACTGGGAAATGAACTAGAATCTGTTGTTGTATAGGAAAGCATCTTACCCCCCATACTATTTATATCGCCAACAAATTTTGTTTTTTTAGGAAATATATACAATTCAACTAAGTAGTTCAATTAATGATACCAAATGTACACAATATATTCTATTATACTCTATAACAGCTCAATGATATGTGATAATTGCCTTCCTAATCTTTATATGAGGATCTTTTCTACCTAACTAGAATGTTATAACAATAAAACAATATAATTATTTCACATTTTATTTTGAACTAGGTTTTGGTTTTGATTTAGTTCCTATGTTACATTTTACTGCTCTCCCTATTTTGCTCACATATTTTTGTAGCTTTACTGTATTCCTCTTTTTGGGTATAATTTGATAAATCACTCAATAGCATCATTAAGTCATTGATTTAGGCTTTCCTCTTTGCAAACACATATTAGAGCTACAAACTATCCTCTAGGTAGTATTTTTTCTGTGTCCTACAAAAAATGATATCTTATGGTTTTATTTTTATTCAAATTTCTGTGCACAATGCTTCTTAAAAATTCAAAGAATTGTTTTCTCTAAAATGTATTTATTTTTGGAAAACTCTGCCAAGAAAGAAAGAGACTGAGGTTGAGAGGAAAAGAAAACCAAAAGCAATTCTATTGGGTGCTTCCAGGCAAGATAGAGTGAAATTGTACCCACCGTGCATTTTGGGGTAGGATTTTATTGAAGTAAAGGAGGTTTGGGGTAGGAGGAGAATGTAAGGTTAGGGTAAGGGTTAACACAGGTTAAAGGTTGTCTACTTTTGTCAGATAGGGACTGTAATGCCAGTTTCAGGAATTCCAACAGCAATAAGAAATCTCTGAGCAAAATCTCTGGATGGTATATTTATAAACTACACATCTAAATGCTCATCAGCCTTTCAAGGTGTCCTTCTTCCCTGAACTCCTTTGTCTGACCTAACACTTTTGATGACTTGTCAACCCATTACTCATTGATTTGCTTCAGTGAGTGCCAGTAATGTCTCAATCCATCCCTATCATTTGTGCTAGTGTAGCCCAATGACGTCTGCTCATTCTAGAAACATGAACAGCCTCATACGATTGTTCAGTTTCTTGACAAAGAAGTGTGACCATATCATAGGTGGCGGCCACGAGATCTTTTGACATCCCGTAGAATCCAGTTGGTAATGGGTCTAGTCCAACAGTCGTCTCCAAATCTCATTAAATGTCCAGCCCATCTGATTTTCTACGCCTTGGCAAATGAGACAGCATCCCTGATTCTTGATCATTAATGAGGTCAGAACTCCGGATTCCTTCTCTCACTTGAGTAAAGCATGATACTCCAAGCTTAGCTCTTTTGTTTCCTCCTTGGAGACCCGAACAGCATCTCATCCTGCTTTTGTAGATCTTAGGTCTCTGAGGCATATGTTAATGCAGTAAAAACAGTAGAATCAAAGAGTTGTGCCCAAAGCTGGGGGTTGTTCGTCCTCTTGGCTATTTCTTCGATGCTCTTGAAGGCATTCCAAGCCGCTCACTTCCTCCTGTGCAGCTCAGGTGCCAGGTCATTCATCGTGTTGACTTCTCGATCTAGGTACATATATTTGTTGCATTCAGAGATGTTTGTATTGTTGAGAGCAAATGGAAGGTCAGGAACAAGACTGTTTCTAATAAACATTGTTTTCATGAGATTCAGCTGTAGTACAAACTTTCCACACTCACAGTCGAAGTTCGTCAGCATTTATGCCATTTGGCTGATGTTTGGTGTTATTAGAATAATGTCGTTAGGGAAGCAGAGGTTGTGTAGTTACTGACTGTCTATCTTTATTCTCAGTCCTTCCCATTCCGGTCATTAAATAACATTCTCAAGGGTGGCACTGAAGAGTTTCTGTGAAATGGTATCACCCTGCTGAAACGTTTCTTGTTGATCACCCCCCTGTCGAACGGTGAGATCCTGGCAGTGAATCCACAATACAGCTCATGAAGAATCCTAATGTATTGAGTTTGAACATCCTGTTCGGCTAGGGCCTCCATGACCACTTCAGTGTCAACAAAATTAAAGGCTTTCTTGAAATCAATGAATATTAGAGTGGCATCTTGAAATCCTAAGAAACCTCAATGAGCTTGGTTATCGTGTGGATATGGTGATGGTGCTGAATCCTTTTTGCAAACTGACTTGCTCGCATGGTTATCCTTCATCTAGTGTTCTGCCGATTCTACTCAGGATGACTCGAGTGAACAGCTTGTAGATTATAGACAATAGGCAGATCGGGCGATAGTTGCTAACGTCGTGGATGTGTCCTTTCTTGTAGAATAGTACAGTTCTGCTGGTTTTCAATTGGGATGGAAACTTGCATTCAGACAGGTAGCATGTGAAGAGCCAAGCCAGTATATTGATGAGTACTGATGGCAGGTTCTTCAGTTGTTTGGGTCTGACCTTCTCTAGGCCGTGTGCTGTTCACTTCTTTACCAATGAAATGGTGTGTCAAATTTCAAAAGGGAGAACATTGGGAACGACATATACATCCTGCAAAATTTGGTATGCGGGCAGGTGGAAATGACTATCAAAGAGATCCGAGTAGAAGTCATGAATAATCTTCTCCATTGACCATCTGGAAGATTTGATAGATCCATCAGGACATCAGAGAGCAGTCATCTTGGTCTTATAGTTGGCGCCTTTGCGTCAGTTGGGCATTGCGAATGTTTTTACCAGCTTCTGCCACATCTGCCAGCACTGCTGCTCTTCTCTTTTTGAGGTCTTCCTGTATTGCTTCTCTGCACTTCTTTGCAAGCTCAGAAGTTCACTTGCCACTGCTTGAGGCTTGTGCCAAGTTACTTTGGTGAATGAGCTGAGAGCTTTTGAAGACAGGCATTTTTTGCGGCTATCTCTCTCTCTCTTGGTGTTCTTCACACAATCATGGAGGTGCTGAACCAGTTGATCATATTCCTCATCAATGTGGTCAGTGACGGCATCTTCCCATGTTGCCACAATAGTGCCAAAGAGCTCCCAGTTGGTGGTCGGTTTGGGAGTTCTCTTCTAAAAATTTGCAGCCCTTTCTCCCCGCTTTGTGAAGTAGAATTTTGTATGAAGGAGACGGTACTCTGATCCTGTTTTGAATTTTGGGACAGGTAAGATATCGGTCAGGCAGGACTGTTGATTGTATATGATGTTGTCAATTTCATTGTGGAACCATCCACTGGGAGACTCCCATGTCCAACGTTTAGATTTGGCCTTCTGGAATTGTGAGTTAACATGATGGTCTTGGTCGACACAATGAACTTAGACAGTTTCTCACCCTGTTCGTTCCATTCTAGGCCATGGGTCCCAATGTGGAGTTCTTCGGCTAATGTTCTTGGTCCTATCTTGGTATTAAAATCACCAACAATAATCTTGTAGAAGGTGTGGCCTTCTTTATAGAACTTCTCTAGCTCCATGTAGAACTTCTCAATTTCTCTTTCAACACATTTGGATGTTGGTGCAGAGACAAAGAAGATAGAAACTGCCGGCAGTGGGCCACACCTATTCAAGTGTGATCATCCAATTCGAGTTCTTAGGCATTTGAATAAGTCAATGTTTAATGCCAAATTAGTGTTGACAAGGACACTGACACTACCAGTACCTCTTTTGTCGCATGTTCCACTACCTCCACTACCCAGTCGCCACCACCCTCCATGATGCATTTCGGACACTCGGGCCGAGACTCATGCATGAGTAAAGCCCCACAGAACCAGGGAAAGCAGAACTCTGTGACCTTGGACTCCAGGATCAACAGACCCAAGAACAGAGATCCTCTGTCTGCTCCTGGAAGCCTGGCAGACCTCCACTACCTCCACTATCGAGCCACCGCCATGCTCCAGGATACTTTCCTTACACTCAGGTCGAGACTCACAAACAGGGAAGCAGAACTCTGTGGCCTTGGACTCCAGATTTAACAGACTCAGAGACCTCCACTACCTCCACTACCCAGCCGCTGCCACACTCCAGGATGCTTTCCAGACACTCGGGCCAAGACTCACACATGAGTGAAGCCCCACAGAACCAGGGAAGTAGAACTCTGTGACCTTGGAGTCCAAGGTCAACGACCTGGGAACAGAGATCCTCTGCCTGCTCCCGGAATCCTGGCAGACCTCCACGACCTCCTCTTCCTCCACTACCCAGCCCTCCCAGGACACTTTTCGGAACATTCGAGCTGAGACTCACGCATGAGTGAAGCCCCAGAGAACCAGGGAAGTGGAACTCTGTGACCTTGCACTCCAGGCTCAACAGATCCAGAAACAGAGATCCTCTGCCATCACCCAGCAGCTCGGCAGACCCCCATTACCTCCACTACCTCCGCTACCTAGCTGCCACCATGCTCCAGAATGCTTTCCAAACCGTGCTGCTGCAACAGAAAACACTTAATACAACATCACTGCACCATATTTGATGGGGTTTAAATATGTTTTGAACCATGGGAACACTTCAAGATCAATTAGAGGCCGCCCTAAAAGCCTCTATCCCTCTCGAAGAGCCTGGCAAGCTACCGAGAATATCCCACCCACATGGCAGAGCCTGGCAAGCTATCCATAATGTATCTGATATGCCAAAACCAGTAAATACGATGGGTCTCATTCCCCTGAAAGAGCCACTAAAACAGCAGCATTAAGTAGGATGAGGAAGGAGAGGCTGATAAAATCTGAGGGCCGAACTAGGCTGCCAAAGTAGAACAAAAATGACTGTCTGTACTTTCAATGCACGTACTCTGTCATCGGATGCATCCATCAAGGACCTGATGGTGTAAGCACAAAAGATCAAGTACAACATCATTGCTCTGACCGAGATGAGAAGGCAACAATCATATCACGCCATTTTAGACAATGGGGAAGAACTCTTCCAACATTTTTGTGAATAATATTTGTTAATTTTCAAAAGGTTCTGAATGATTATAATGTTGGGGGGTTCCAATTTCTAACTAGCATTATTTTTGACAAAGGAAGCATAATTTATTTTCCAATTTTTTAATTGATATTTTTGGGGGCACATTAAACTGTTCTGAAAGCTTAGTTTTGGTGGGATTCCTGGGCCTAGGTTGGTCCTATATGTTCTACTATTGCTCTGGCTCTACTTTTAAAAAAATATATTCTTTAAAGAAAATTAGTTTTAGTTAAAGAAATTAGAGAAGTGTGAGGGGTGACAAAGAGGAAACAAGATATTCATGTGCAGGAGGAACATGGGCTTCTCCACTGTGGAAAAACAGCTGAGATTTCTCCAACTAGTCTTGGCCTAGAGTTCTCTGCATTCATAAAAGTTAAACTGGTGGTTTTGGAGCGATAGCACAGTGGTTAGTGTGTTTGCCTTGCATGCAGTAACCTGCGGTTGATCTCTGGCATCCCATATGGTTCCCTGAGCACCTCCAGGAGTAATCCCAGAGAGCTGAGCCAGGAGTAACCCCTGAGCATCTCCAGGTGTGGGCAAAAAAGGAAAAAGAAAAGTTAAACTGGTGTTGTCATGGGAACACCTTGGACTTCTCATGATTCTTTTATATTCTTAGCAGAACGTTTAGAGTCTCCCTATGAGGTATCCAAAGTTTTCTCGGTGGTGTCTCAATTTCTCCATCTCAAATGAGCTCAGAATTTGCATTTTCGGGGGGAGATACTTCAGGGCTGGATAATTTCTTCTTAAATTTCATTGTTTCCCCAAAGATCATTACCAGAGCCCCCAATCTATTTTGCTGAAATTTGTTCCCTAAAGATTCCAGCCCCTTAACCCTCTGAGGGTTACATGGATGATGGTTCCCCTGGCATAGCTGCTTATTGCTGGCAAAGGTTGTGGGCCTTCCTAGGTAATGGAATGAAATCTCATTCTGTCTTAGTATTAATGGGCCCCAGATACTGGTTTATTCAGTTTCAGAGTTGTCTGACAGATAAATCATATAGTTTGATGATATTTTGTACAATAGTAGTCCATGGAGGAAGAAAATAAAAAGAGACTTCTACTGGTCCAGGGAGGGATGTGTAAAATGAAATAAGAAAATAATGGCCATAGCATAAGATTTTGTTTCTTTATTTTGTGTTCTCATGAGCCTGCTGTTACAGAGAGTGTCAGCTCCTGTTTCTTCTGGATCTTGTATAAAGACATGATCATATAAGATGATGTGTTAGAAGAGAAGGACAGTTTTTTCTTAATTAAAAAAAAAAGGATAAAGTCCTGGCTGGATTTCATAGGGGTAGTTCAATTGCTCTGCTACATCAGTGGAGTTAGATGGAACTGATTCTTTCCTGGAGAGATGAACCCAACTAGAAATTCCATTAAGTTTTATAGCTGTGGCAAAGCTTAGATAACTCGATAAGGTCCTTTCCATTTAGGCAGTACTTGATCTAAAGTGGATCCAGTTTTCTGTTTTTTTTTTTAAGTCAGACCCAAATAGGCTGAATTTAAATTGGTGTTAATTCTCTTTTTGAATGAGGCAAAGTAGAATTTTCATATTCTTGAATTGCCTGCAGCATCTGTCCTAAATTAATAACATAATTAATTCTAGACTTCCTGAGCCCAGTGAGGAATCTCTGATTATAAAGGGCCTGACATTCAATAGTTTAAAGGAAATAGGCTGAAGCTTGACCTTCGGAGCTGTTCTAATGTAGCCTGTTGCCCTGATGAGTGAGAGCTGAGTGTCAGACAATAGACAAGAGTTAGAGTCATGATTCAGAGTTTTCTTGAAAAAATTTCCCTAACATTTTTTTTCTGGGTCTGATTAAATATCTCTACTTTTCTGAATGATGGGGATGGGATAGATGTGAGTTGAGAGGAGGTGTTTTCCAGGCTGCATGAAGCTGATAATTTTTAAAATAGAGACTAAATCTTGGGTGGCTTTAGAAGTACTTGAAGTTCCTTTTTCATTCTGTAGTGACCCGGGTAAATTAAATTTAAGGACAATTCCTTTACGTAACACTTAGACACTTCACTGGGTGTTTCAGCATGGGTGGAGGATGTGTATACTCAATGTAGCACTGTCCACTGTCCTCTCGTTGTTCATCTATTAACTCGGGCGGGCACCAGTAAGATCTCCATTGTGAGACTTATTGTTACTGTTTTGGGCATATCAAATATGAGGGGAGCTTGCCAGTTTCTGCCTTGCCGGCAGGATACTCTCAGTGGCTTGCTGGGCTCTCCAAGAGGGACAGAGGAATCTAATTGAGGTCGGCTGCATGCAAGGCAAATGCCTTACTTGCTGTGCTATAGCTCCAGCCCATCTACTCAATAGGAACCAATAAATATTTGTACTCTGAGCATTTAGGCATTTGTGTGGAGTCAAATTAATAATAAACTTTAAAATAAGTTTAAGATTAACTTTATTTCCTTTAGTTAAATAAAATGAGGGGAAATTAAAGTTCTCCCCTGGGTGGGTTCCTCAGTGCTGAAGAGTGGAGCCTGGGAGGGCCCCAGGATTCCCACTGGATTCATTAATAGCGCAAAGAGCAGCTCTGGGTTCCTTCTCTCACTGTCCTGTTTAGTATCTTTCCATCGAAGTTCATTTTCACTAATGTTGTGAAAGTGTTTCTTTTAAAGTGGGAAGTCACTTGTAATTCTTTAACCATTTCGGTGAATTGGATCAGCAGCATATAGAGCAGCATGGTCAACCTTATATATGCACTTAAATGCCACGGGCATCTCAGAAATTAAGATCATGGATTATATCTAATGAGAATGATTGGGGGTCTTTGCTTTGGCATGGATCTATTATAAAATATGTATAAAAGTGCTTCTTCAATATTTTAGTACAATTGAGTGAGAATAATATGTGTACATTGTTCAAGTGTTGGTAGTACTCACAAGGATAGATTTTTGATCTTGGACTTCTGTTTGAGGGTGATTTATTTTATTATTATTTGTCTCAGTTTTCATGGCATTAGATTAATATATTTCATACTTATGATCAGAACAGAAAAGTACTCCCCGGTTCAGTATTGGAAGCTTATATTTTTCTGAGTATTTATCTATTTTTCTATCTTTTCAACTCTATTCATACATAATTAAGAATAGCCTTATTTTATTTGATATTTCTATAGTTTCTTCTTAAGTTTAATAGCATTTGTTTTATATCCTAGCATATGTTCTGTCCTTGAAAATGCTCCAGGTCCACTGAATAAAAAAAAAAGTAAACTCTTGTCTTTTGAGTTAAGCTCTTCAAATTTACTATACTTCAAGAAGCTGCATTACCCGAGTATAAATTGTTTTGAAGCAGAGGTTTATTTGAAGCAGAACCTGTCGCTGTTATTTGTAGCTTGTCTAGTTCATTCATTAAAGCTATTCTTTCTGTATTATTCTGGTTTATTGTTCATAATTTTAGGAAAACAACTGAAATGCTCTATTATTCTATTACTATGTTTCAATGTCAGTAGTTCTATACATATCTTATTGATTTTTTTAATCCTTTTCATTTGATATAACTTTTGTATTTTTCTTCCTTTATATTCTTATTTCATATTTTCTTCCTTTTTCTTATGCTTTCTTCATTATTATTTAGTGCCCTTTTCTGCTACTTGACAATTATTATAGTTAAAAATTTAATTAAAACAATGTACAAAACCAATCTCCAGAAGAGAACAACGCAGAGTCGTCTGCCCCCGCGCCTGGCTGTCCTCACCTGGGCTCCTCGGAAGGGGGCGGGTTGAGTTTTCCTCTCTGCCCTAAGCAGAGCCCCGGCAGCTGAAGACCTTCGGGAGCCAGTCACAGCCATGGAAAGACCACTTTCCACATGCTTAGATGAGCCTCATGCATGAAGCAACCAGCAGAGGAACCCAGGTGTGAGGGACCCAGGGCTGAGATCTCCAAGCCTGCTCCATTCAGGACTGGGCCTTCTCCACCAAGTTTCCCCATCTTCCAGTAGCTAGGCAGTTACTACACAGTTACTACAACGACCGTGTAACACCATAAACAGTCAAGATCCAGATACTGTAAAACCAAGCTCAGAAGGGACCTCTTATTGTCTAGTTCTCACTCTCAGAGAATCCAGCAGGATATTGAGAGTATCCTGCCCGCATACATGCCTGGCTGGGAATACCTGCAAAGGTGATTAGAGGCTTCCTCAAAAGCCTCCATCCATCTTGGAGAACATGGCAAGCTACCGAGAGTATCCTGCGTGCACAGCAGAGCCTGGAAAGCTACCTGTGGCATACTCTATAGGCCAAAAATAGTAACAATGAGTCCTCATTCTCCTGACCCTGAAAGAGCCCCCAATATGCCATCAGGCTAAACTGGCATGTGACAGGGACAAATGGAGACATTACTGGTGCCTGCTCAAACAACTTGATGAACAGCGGGATGGTAGTGATAGTGATAGTGATCACGGTCACAGTCCTCCCATTGTTCATCGATTTGCTCGAGCAGGTCCAGTGATGTCTCCTTCATGAGACTTGTTGCTACTGTGTTTGGCATATTGAATACGTCACGGGTAGCTTGCCAGGCTCTGCTGTGCGGGAGAGATACTCTCGGTAGCTAGCCAAGCTCTCCAAGAGGGGCAGAGGAATTGAACTCCAGTTGGCCATGTTGGTTGCTTGCAAGGCAAACGCCCTACCAACTGTGCTATTGCTCCAGGCCCTAAATAATATTCTTTAAATTTAAAAATATAACCAGTAATTCCTCCTGAGAT
>JAOXYA010091507.1:0-11078 GCA_028565675.1 Sorex palustris
GAATGGAGACGTTACTGGCACCCGCTCGAGTAAATCGATGAATAACGGGGATTAAGTGATTAAGTGATTAAGTGATAGAGATCTATTAGGACCAAATACAATTTCTTTTCTCACAGTATTAGAGTTAGAAGTCCTAACAGAAACATTCTGTTATAATGTGTAATATTCTGTAATAAACAACTTTAATATTATTAGAGGAATTACAGATATGTTTTGCACTTCTGCTTCTCCCTTTCTTCCTGCTATTTGGCCTCTTAAAGGAGAGACTGGAATATGACAGAGCAGCTAACTTTGACCTTAAGTAGTCTTCTACAGAGTCTTTGAGAGGGCAGAAAGACAAAAAAGACCATGACAGGCTTTTGGAGCTTCTGGAACAAGAAGGACCCTGTACTTCTTACCCTGTACTACTGACCTCAGGACATTGTTGTTTATTTAAATTAATCACTGTATCATTGTATCACTGTATCACTGTCATCTCATGGTTCATCGATTTACTTGTGTGGCTCCATTCGTCCCAGCCCTTAAATCTTAGAAGCTTCTCCTACTCATCTTTCCCAACGCTGACATTTTGGAAGTTCTTTCAGGGTCAGGGTAATGAGACCCAGGGTTGTTACTGTTTTTGGCATATTAAATACGCAACAGGGAGCTTGCAAGACTCTGCCATGCAGACAGGATACTCTCAGTAGCTTGCTGGGATCTCTGATATATATAATGGAAAATGGTAGATAATGTCTTATGATGTTTCATGCTTTCGCAGATGTCTAGTCCAGGAATATGTTCCTCATATACGTGTATTGAAAGTACAGATAGACATTTTAGTCCTTCTTAATTTTAGCAGCCTAGTCTGGCCCTGAGATTTTATCATCCTCTCCTTGATCTTCCTTCTTAACACTGCTGTATTGGGGCTCTACAGGGTCAGGTTTATGAGACCCATTGTATTTACTGTTTTTGGCATTTTGAATACCCCATGGATAGCTTGCCAGGCTCTGCCGTGTGGGAAAGATACTCTCGGTAGTTTGTCAGGCTCTCTA
Source organism: Sorex palustris (assembly GCA_028565675.1). Taxonomy (NCBI): domain Eukaryota; kingdom Metazoa; phylum Chordata; class Mammalia; order Eulipotyphla; family Soricidae; genus Sorex; species Sorex palustris. The sequence goes on from JAOXYA010091507.1 coordinate 1,032, forward strand.
AGAGGGATAGAGACTTTTAGGGCGGCCTCTAATCGCCCTTGAAGGTGTTCCCATGGTTCAAACCATATTTGGGTTCATTGGGTAAGCAATATAAAATAAATTTGCTATACCCCTGCTCAGAGATTGGTGGGAGCAGGCAGAGGATCAGTTTCCAGGTCCTGTTAGCCTGAAGTCCAAGGTCACAAAGTTCCATTTACCTGCTTCTGTGGGGCTTCACTCATGCGTGAGGCTCAGCCTGAGTGTCCGGAAAGTGACTTGGAATATGGTGGCAGCTGAGGTGTAGAGGTAGTGGAGGACTGTCTCTACTGTCTGTCTGTTCTTTCAATGCACATATACTGGCATCGGAAACATCCATCGGAAACATCCTCATGGTGCAAGTACAGAAGATCGAGTACAACATCATTGGTCTGACCAAGACAAGAAGGCATCAATCACATCACGCCGTTTTCGACACTGGAGAAGATCTGTTCCTTGGAACATGCAACAAAAGAGGCATTGTTGGTGGTGTCAGTGTCCTTGTCAACACAACTTAACCATGAGCATTGATTCATTCAAATGCCTAACAACCTGAGTCAGAAGATTACACTTGAATAGATGTGGCTCACTGCAGGAAGTTTCTATCTTCGTTGTCTAGGCACAAACATCCAATTACAATGAAGAAGAAATTGAGAAGTTCTACACGGAGATGGAGAAGTTCTATAAAGAAGAACACACCTACTACAAGATCATTGTTGTTGATTTCAATGCCAAGATGGGATCAAGAAGATCAGACGAGGAACTCCACATCAGGACCCATGGCCTAGAATGGAATGAACAGGGTGAGAGACTGTCTGAGTTCATCATTTTGACCAAGACCATCCATGGTAACTTACAGTTCTACGAGGCCAAATCTAAACGTTGAACATGGGAGTCTCCCGGTGAAAAGTTCCACAATGAAATTGACCACATCATATTCAATCGACGGTTTTGCTAACCTATATTGCTGTTGTCCCCAAATTCCAAACAGGATCAGACCACTGTCTCCTTCATGCAAAATTCTGCTTCACAGAGCAGAAAGAAAAGGCTGCAAAGTTTAAGAAGAGAACTCCCAGAAAAACTACCAACTGGGAGCTCTTTGGCACTGTTGAGGCAACATGGGAAGATGCCATCGTTGACTACTTTGACGAAGAATACAACCAACTGGTTTAGCACCTCCATGATTGTGCGAGGAACACTGATTGAGAGAGAAAGCCAAAAAATACATCAGCCTTCAAAAACTCTCAAGCTCATTTGCCAATGTGGCTGTGTGCAAGCTTCAGGCAACCACAAGCTAATGTTTGAGCTTGCAAAGCAGTGAAGAGAAGCGATAAAGTAAGACCTCAAAGAGAGAAGAGTAGCAGTGCTGGCCAATGCAGCAGAAGTCAGAAAAAGCATTTGCAACGCCTTCCTGTCCTTCACCAGCTACAAGACCAAGATGACTGCCCTCCATCATCCTGATGGATCTATCAAATCATCCTGAATGGCAATGGAGAAGATTAGCCATAACTTCTACTCCTATCTCTTTGATAGCCAAGTCCACCTGCCCACATACCAAATTCCGCAGAATGGAAATGTCATTCCCAATGTTCTCCCTTCTGAAATCCAACACGCCATTTCATCGGTAAGGAAGTGAACAGCCCCCAGCCCATACAAGGTCAGAAATGAACACCTAAAAAATCTGCCACCAGTACTCATCAATACACTGGCTCGGTTCTTCACATGCTACCTGTCTGAATGGAAGGTTTCTCCCAATGGAAAACCAGCAAGCCAGTACTACTGTACAAGAAGGGAGTCATCCACGACATTGGCAATTATCACCCAATCTGCTTGCTGTCTGTCATCTACCAGCTGTTCACTCGAGTCATCCTGAATAGGATTGACAGAACGCTAGATGATGGACAACCATGCGAGCAAGCCGGCTTCCAAAAAGGATTCATCACGATTGACCATATCCACACAGTGACCAAGGTTATTGAGATTTCTTGGGATTTTTGATGCTTCTCTGTCTAACGTTCATTGATTTAAAAAAGGCCTTTGATTCTGTTGAGACAAAAGCAGTCATCAAAGCCCTAGCCAAACAGGGTTTTCAAACTCAATACAGCAGGATCTTTCGTGAGCTGTATTATGGATTCTCACATTTTACCAGTAATCTGTAACAGAATCTCACCATTTTACCAGGAAGTTATCATCAACATTAAGAGAGGGGTTCATAAAGGTGATACCATTTAACCAAAACTCCTCAGTGTCACCCTTGAGAACACAATGTGATGACTGGAATGGGAAGGAATGGGAGTGAAGATAGACAGTCAGCAACTACACCAACTCCGCTTAGCTGATGACATCATTCTAATAACACCAAACATTAGCCAAGCGGCACAAATGCTGGCCGACTTCGATGGTGAGTGTGGAAATTTTGATCTGCAGCTGAATCTAACGAAAACAATATTCATGAGAAACAGATTGGTTTCTGACATTCCATTTGCTCTCAACAGAACAAACATCTCTGAATACAACAATTATATGTACCTAGGTTGAGAACTCAACATGATGTACGACCTGCCACCTGAGTTGTGCAGGAGGATGAGAGCTGCATGGATCGCCTTCAAGAGCGTCAAAGAAATAGCTAAGAGGATGAAGAACCTCTGGCTCCAGGCACATCTCTTCCACTCGACTATTCTTGCTGCTCTAACATATGCCTCAGAGACCTGGGGCCTACAAAAACAGGATGAGAACGCTATTTGGATCTCCCAAAGAGGAATTGGAAGAGCTATGGTTGGAGTATCATTCTTCATTCAACTGGGAGAAGTAATCCACAGTTCCAACCACTTTCGAGGATTGAGAATCAGGAATGCTGACTCATTTGCCAAAGAGAAAAATCAGATAGGCTGGACACAAAATGCGATTTGGACATGACCGCTGGACTTGCCATTACTACCTGGATTCCATGGGCCATCAAAAGATCAAGGGGCTGCCCACCTACAAGATGGCCAAATTTCTTCATCTAGACCCTGAACGATTGGTTTGAGGCTCTTTGTGTTTGTGGTGCAAGCAGATGCCATTGGGCTACACTAGCATGCAACAGAGATGAATGGATATGTTACTTGTGCCCACTCAAGCAAATCGATGAGTAATGGGATGTCAAGTAATCAAGTGATCAAGTGACGTGAGGCTCAGCCCAAGCATGTGGAAAGTGGCTTGGAGCATGGCATTAGTTTGGTAGTGGAGGTTGGCTGCCGGGGCGGGGTCCCTTGGGGCAGGGAGGGTTCTCACCAGCCCCCCTCTGGGGCTCCCTGAGGTGAAAGCAGCCTGGCGCAGAGTCCAGTGGCATGATTATGGGGGCCTCATTTTATGGTCCCTTCTGGGAGAAGCAGCTATGAGTTCTGGAGGATGGCAGATGAGATTATCTGGTGCCAGCAGGTAGTGGCTTATGGGTGTGACCACTGGGTCACTGGAGACTGGGGGGAAGCAGGCAAAGGCTCTCTGCTCCCAGGTCCCATTGATCCCAGAGTCCAAGGTCACAAAGTTCTGCATTATCTAGGTTCTGTGGGACTTCGCTCATGCATGAGGCTCGGTGCGAGCATGTGGAAAGCAGCCTGAAGCGTGGCGGTTGGGTAATGTATGTCGGCTACCAGGGCCGGATTCCTTTTTGATATGGAAGGCTATCATGTCCTCTGTGGCACCCTGAGGTGAGAACAGCTTGGGGCGGAGTCTGGATTAAAGTAAAGTAATAAACGTTTAAATAAAATCCTCATCGTGTGAGCATCTGTGCATGTACAGACATGTAATTTCACCTGTGAGGCGACGATGTTATGCATGATATTCCTAAATGATATGCAGATGCTTATATATTTGTGTGCATAAACAACATAAATCTGTATACTACAATACATATTACTGCATTCAGATCTAAATGTTTTGTGTACATGATAAATGCTACATTAGAATAAATATGAAATTGATATGATACAGAGCATGCATGCAAATGGCCATATAAATATTAAGTGTGTTTCCCTTTAATCTGTTCAACAACCACAGGAAGTTTGAAGTATGATCCTTCACTACCAATAAGAAAAGTATTCATGAAGCAATTAGACAGTACTGAGATTTGAACCCAGACGTAGCTGATTACCGAACTCAAACTTTTAAAGATATAAAAATTACTGGTCAGAATGGGAAATGTGTGCTGAAAGTAGATAAAGGACCAAACATGATAACCTCTCAGTGTCTGAATTGTAAACCATAATGCCCAAAAATAGAGAGGAATATGGGGAATATTGTCTGCCATGGAGGCAGGGAGAGGGTGGGAAAAAGGGGTTATACTGGGGATATTGGTGGTCAGGAATGTGCGCTGGTGGAGGGATGCGTGTTTGATCACTGTGTGATTGTAACCCAAACATGAAAACTTGTAACTTTCTCACGGTGATTCAATAAAATAAAAAAAATGATATGAAAATTGTCTCATGAAAAACAAAGGAATCCTAAAGGTAAAACTTTGTTGCTTTCTGACTTTACGCCTATAGACATGTCCCTCCTATCCCTGCAGACAAATTTCTTGTGTCTCATAGTGGAGAGGTTGACTTTATTATATTTACACTGCGTCCCAACTCTAAAATTCCATAAACAATTTTCTATGACTAGTTTATAGGCTATTGGAATAGTACAAAAATACCTTTGAAGTTTTATGGTATAACATATTCTCTACACACTCTATCTTAATCTAAATTTATTGAAATATTCTTGGACTCTGTGATATGTAGACATTTTATAAATATTGGTGAACACTTAGAAAAAATTACCACAATATAAATAATCTACAAAATAATTTACATAATAATAAAGGATCAAAGAAATGTTTGCCATTCTGATATTCAACATATCATGTAATTTAAAGTTAAATAGAAAGAGTGGCAATCTACTGACTCGTTCCAGGTAGATCAGCAGGTGTCAGGGCTGAGAATACTGGGGCCTTATTGGAATGGGAGAGGGCAGTTTCCCCTCTCTGCCAGAACTCCAAGTAGCTCCACCCACACCCAACATAGAAATCCACAAGTGAATTTCATCAATCCACCATGTTACTAAATCATACTAGTTCCACAGTTCCTGGAGCATACATACCTATGCAATACATTTGAATTTCATAGTACTGACAGTATATGCTGATAAATTTGATGGGGAAATTGCATCAAAATCCACCATGCTTAATGAGTAAAAACAATAACACAGAAAGCTCAACCAGCATCAACCAACTCAATAAATCCTTAGTCAATAACTTTAGTAGCATACTGTGAAATATGACAATTATTGCAAATTCTTTTACTGGCCTATTTTTGATAATTCCATTTACCATTACAAAAGATTACAGAAGTCTGAATTCTGTAATCAACTACACCTGGGTTCAAATCTCAGTACTGTGCGATTGCTTCTTGATCTCCTGCCCCTGTGCCAGTCTGTCTTCACTGGGGCGCCTTGAAGTGGGGGCAGTTTGAGTGTTCCTCCCTGCCCCAAGCAGAGCCCTGGCAACCAAAAACCTCCAGATCCTAGCCACAGCTATGCTCAAGGCTACACTCACACTCTCGGATGATACTCAACCATGAAGGAATCTGGAGAGGAACCTAGGTGTGAGGTACCCGTGGCTGAGATCTCCAAGCCTGCTCAGATCAGGACTGGGCCTTCTCCACCCAGATCCACAGTTTTCTAGTAGCTTGGCAGCTACACCCATAAACTGCTCCAGGTGCTGTGTAATCACATCAATTGCCAAGATCCAGAGACTATAAAAATAAAGCTTCTGGAAGAGAGTAATGCAGAATCTCCTGCCCCTGTTCCCCACAGAGAGCCCGGCAAGCTACTGAGAGTATCCAGCCCACATGGCAGAGCCTGGCAAGCTACCCGTGACATATTCAATATGCCAAAAACAGTAAAAACAACGGGTCTCATTCCCCTGACCCTGAAAGAGACCCAAACGGCTGCAATGGGAAGGGCGAGTAAGGAGAGGCTGCTGAAAACTCAGGGATGGGACAAATGGAGACTTTACTGGTGCCCACTGGAACAAATTGATGAACAATGAGATGACAAGTGATACAAGTGATACCATTATTCTATAACAAGAATGTGAATTAAATTTGTTTATGTCTTTCAAGAAGGCAATGGTGGAGCACAGGACACACTGGCGGTGAGATTGTGTGGAACATTGAAGGCCCGAAACAATTAACTGTATTATGAACAAGTTTGTAAATCCCAGTGTTTAGATTAAAAATATATATAAAGTCAATTAGTGCTAACGTTTCAGAACTCACCCATTTTGAAAAAAAATTGCAAAGACATACACCAAGTTATTTCCCTGGACTTGCTACTGGGCAGCAGTTAAACTCAAATAAACTTCACACTAAATTTGCAAGATATTCTCCTAAAACAGAAAAAAATTAACTGAATTCTTAAAGAAAAAATATTCCTTCAAAAAAATTGCAGGGTAGTCATTAAATTAAGGAATAAAGTTAAATTACAAAGAAGAGTTAAGATATTTCTAACTTTCGAGCAAGAGAGAAGATCTTTAATCAATTTTTCTTTATTCATTGAACAATTAGTTTGAGTTTTATCTGATATTATGCCATCTTTTTAAAATGTAGGAATATTGGTATTTATTCAGCCATTGATTAAGCTGATTGAACTGGGCATGAACTTCACGTTACTTTTTAAAAAAAATTTTAATTGGATATCTGTGAGATAGACCATTACAAATCTGTTCATAATTGTGTTTCAGTCATACAATGACCCAGCACCCATCCCTCTGCCAGCGTACACATGCCACCACCAATGTCCCTCCTTTCCCCACCACCAGCCCTCAACTCCCCACACCCTACCCCCAGTCTCCATCTATGAAAGGCATTTTCTTTCTTGCTCTCTCTCTCTCTCTCCTTTTCCTTTTATGCATTATGGTTACCAATACATGTGATAAGAGGTCATGGTGTTTTTTCAGCGCATCTGGTATTTCTTTTTTTCTTTTATCTTTTTTTTTCTTTTTGGGTCACACCCTCATACCTGGCGGTGCTCAGGGATTCCTCCTGGCTCTGCACTCAGGAATCACTCCTCCTGGTGCTCGGGGGACCATATGGGATGTTCGGATCCAAACCTGGGTCAGTTGCATGCAAGGCAAACGACCTGCTCGCTGTGCTATCACTCCAGGCCCTGCAACCGGTATTTTTATCAGTACAGTAAGACTGGAGTAGCTTTTCAATTGAGTGGCATCTTTGGGGTGTGGGTGGCTGCCGAAGCTCCTGGAAGTACAGAAAGGTGGAGGGACCTAGCCTATCCTGACTCCAAGAAAGCCTGAAGATTTCAGTAACAAAACCTGCATACCAAAATTTTCAGCAGATTATATCTTGAAGTATATCATTGGGCTAGAGCGATAGCCCAGCAAGTAGGACGTTTGCCTTGCACACGGCCAATCGGGCGAACTGGTGTTCGATTGCTCAGCCCCTCTCGGAGAGTCAAGCAAGCGACCAAGTCTATCTTGCCTGCATGGCAAAGCCGGGAAAGCTACCTGTGATGTATTTAATATGCCAAACACAGTAACAGCAAGTCTCACAATGGAGACGTTACTGGACCCGCTCGAGCAAATCAAAGACCAACAGGAGGACAGTGCCACAGTGCTATATCTTGGTGATGTCCATTCTAAGATGACAAAGTCAGGACAGGAATATGGTGGCAATTTTGGATTGTGGAAGCAAGTGGATGCCAGGGGCTCTGCTTGGCAGGCACAGTTCAACCTGCCTCCTCTGATTTATCTCAGTCTATTCAGCCATGTGCGGTTAAATGCAGCTTTTGATCTCTTTTGAGATTTATCTCTGAAATAAGGTCAATAAATGAGCTTGTATAGCTGAGAGGAAGGTGGTTTGTGGGCATGGCTTTCACAAACCTAACTTTTTGCCATTTAATTTCTTGGTAAACTTGGTCCCAAGTTGTTGTGGTTCGTCCAAAGGCACAGCGGAAATTTGGGGGTATCAGGAAGCCTGCAGGCACCATCAGGCTGCTGATGCATTCGTCCTAGAGGTACAAGTTGACCTATTTGTGGCACCATATCCCATGTTATTAAGCCAATTTTCTGCCATCTCCTTAAATCATTTAACTGGGAATAATAGACTTAAAATTGCTATTAAACTCCCCTTTTGCTGCTTTTAATCATGCCAGTAAATTATCATTATATAATTTCATAGTCACAGTCACGGTCCTCCCGTTGTTCATCGATTTGCTCGAGCGGGCCCAGTAACGTCTCCTTCGTGAGACTTGTTGTTACTGTGTTTGGCATATTGAATACTTCACGGGTAGCTTGTCAGGCTTTGCCGTATGGGCGAGATACTCTCAGTAGCTTGCCAGGCTCTCCAAGAGGGGTGGAGGAATTGAACTCGGGTTAGTCATGTTGGTTGCGTGCAAGGCAAACGCCCTACTCGCTGTGCTATCACTCCAGCCATGAATATAATAGCTTGCAAAGTAACCAAAATGGAACTAGAGAGATTGATAGTAGGTAAGGTGGTTGCCTTGCAAGTGGCTGACTGGGTTCAATCCCCGCATCCCATATGGTCCTCCAATCACTTCCAGGAGTGATTCCTGATTGCAGAGCCAGGACTAACTCCTGAATATTACTAGGTGTGCCTCCTCCCCCACCAAATAAAAGGAACCAAAGTATATTACAAATCATTTTTTAAAAGTCAAGAGTATTATAGAGCACTGTATTACTTAAAGGCTCTATTTCTCAATTCTGTGATTTAAAAAAAAATCTATAAATTTGAAATTGGTTTGGTCTTAAAATTGCATGGGCACTTACATGATGTAATTTCCCCCTCCCCCACACAAATTTACCAAACTTGTTGAGAAAAATGCATTCATTCATTCAAAAAAAATATTTCATCCACAGGTCTTTCATTCAAAGATAGTTCTTTTTAAAATTATAGATATATTAAAAATAGAGGGAATTTGTCTAAATTTTAGGGGGAAGCACCTTTTAAAAAAGGTTTTTAGCCCAACAACTTAAATTTTTGAAAAGTATTTTTAAGGAGTTAATTTTTCTGTTGCATACTTATGTGGAAGATGCTTACAGTTTTTTCTTGTTTACTAGGCTGGTGCAGAAGTAAATGTCCTAAATGACATGGGAGACACGCCACTCCATCGTGCTGCTTTCACGGGGCGAAAGGTGAAAGGGATTCTTGGTTCAGTCCTTGCTAGTGAGACGTTTGTTTTGTTGTTTTGCCCCTACCCAGTGCTCAGGGCCACGCCAGGCTCTGTGTTCTGGGACTCTGTAGTGGCAATTCTAGGGCATTTCCAGGCATTTCTAGCACAGTGGAGAGGGTGAATCCAAAACGCTCTCTCTGGCCCCTCAAGTGAAATAATTGAAAGAGTAGTTAGTTACAAATGGTTTCTCTTTTATACCAATAGAAAAAGCAACTGGGAAAAACCGTAACAAAGTTATAAAAACCAAAGTTTAGAGCCAAAAGATCACAAGTGATTAGGGCAGAACAGTGAGCTGAAAGTACTGTTCATGAAAATTGGGGAACCTTAAGTCCTAGCATCCCTGATAGGAGCTCATTTAGGCTCTGCTTCTGTGCCCCAGGGCTGGCCCAGCTCCATTCTGCTGGACCTGAGAGGCCTTTGGCCAGGGGGCTGGAGACTTGAGACATTCTTCCCAGAAGTTCTAGTTCTGGCTCCGAATGCTTCTCAATTTTTTTATTTTATTTCATTTTTTTTAATTTTTGGGTCACACCCGGCAGTGCACAGGAGTTACATTACTCCTGGATCATGCACTCAGGAACTACTCCTGGTGGTGCTCAGGGGACCATATGGGACGCTGGGAATCAAACCCGGGTTGGCTGTGTACAAGGCAAATGCCCTACCCTCTGTGCTATCGCTCTAGCCCCTCAATTTGTTGTTTGTTAGTGGGTATTCAGTACCATGGTATGGTTATACTGTCACTGTCCTCCTGTTGTTCATCGATTTGCTCGAGCGGGCCCAGTAACATTGTGAGACTTGTTACTGTGTTTG
>JAOXYA010091513.1:0-11078 GCA_028565675.1 Sorex palustris
CCAGTTAGACAAGAATCTCTGGTGCAGCCCTGGACCCCCTGATCATTTGGGCTTCCCTTCCCACTTACGCCCCCCCCCCGCCCCCGCCACACACACACACACACACACACACACACACACACACACCAAATATAGCTCAGTGGCCAGGGTAGAGCTCAGTGGTATCACAAACTCTGGGCCTAGAGGAATATTGCAGTGGCTTAGAGAACATGACCTTGCAAGCATATGGTTATGAGTTCAAAATCCCATTATCCCACATGTGCTAAGTATGATCTTGGCAGCTCTACTTTATTTCCCTTTTTGTTTTATTTTGTTTGGGGGCTATGTTCAGCGATTCTCAGGGGTGACTCCTGACTCTGCACTCAGGAATCACTCCTGGCTATGCTCAAAGAGCCATATAGTACACCAGGGATCAAACCCGGGTCAGTCGCATTCAAGGCAAGTGCCTTATCTGCTGAACTATCACTCTGGTTCCAGCTCTGCTTTTTGGGCCTGACAGTCCTGTTAGCTATAATTCCAGCCAACACATACACACATACACACACACACACACGTAGCATATAGGTGAGGGAATTAGGGTGAAGGGGAAATAAGGGTCAGAACAATGATTTATTAATTTATAACTTAGTTACAACATACTTCAGTGAGATTGCAGTTGTTCTTATTGCAACACATTTTTTTTTAAACTTGTATCTCCACTTTAGATAATTAATCACTAGTGCCAAGATTTCTAGAAGCAATAAAGTCTGTTAAGTTGACCGCCTGTGGTTTTGTCCTGAACAGATCCACTCGGACTTCATTGTACATTTCAATTAATTCCCATTGGTAGGAAAAGTCATAGAAAGTAAGCTCCTCCTCCTGTTGGGGCAAGCTGGTCAGTGTGGTCTAAGAATCCAGCCATTGTGTGTCTGGTATTCTGGCAGGAAGCTCTGGAGGTCAGTAGTAAAACCTAGAAGTCAGCGGCCATTAAGCACCAATCTTCAGACTCCTGATTCTCGTGCCTACTAAATATTTGACTTGGAGCAGATCACCTTCCCCAGCCTCAGTTTCTTTGTTGGTAAGGTTGGTGGTTAAGAATATTTGCAGCATATATTTTTAGATTCCAGAGTTGAAAACTTATGTAAACAAGAATAGGCATTTTATTATATTGTATTAAATGGTTCTAATTCCCTTATTTACATAGGTTCAAATCACATAGCAGCCACAAATTGCCTTTTGCTGATTTATTTTCTGAGCATTCTATTTGCCATTTCTTGAAGTTTTCTTGGAGCAACCGATAGGAGGTAAATTTGTTATGTGCCTAAAAGGGGCAGGTTGGAGTTGGGGAAAAAAACTGGGGATATTGATGGAGGGAAGGTCACACCGGTGGTATTGGGACACTATATTTCTGAGACAACTGTATAATGACTAACTTTGTAAATCACAGTGTTTTAATAAAAATATTTTTTTAGGGGCCAATCAATGGTACAGCAGGTAGGGTGTTTGCCTTGCATATGGCAGACCCAGGTTCGATCCCTGGCATCCCATATGGACCCCCAGCACTGCCAGGAGTAATTCCTGAGTGCAGAGCCAGGAGTAACCCCTGAGCATCGCTGGGTGTGATCTAAAGAGCTATATATATATATATATATGTATGTATATATATATGTATATATAATATTTTTTTAAAAAACTTAAAAAGTAAAAAAGAAAGTAAATTTAAAAAATTAAAATACTTGCAACATAGGACTGTAATATGAAAATTAAATGAGATAAGCTGCATAGCGCATAGTACATTTTCAAAATGTTAGCTATTGTCTGCAATGTAATGGCGGGAGAGTAGACCCTGGGAAGAAGGAGGTCTCTGGGCAGCTGTCATTTTAGGGCTAAGTCACAGTAAGCAGCTTTCAATCATGAGGACATTGAGGCAATAAGTGGAATGGAGATATTACTGGTAGTCTGAAAACAATTCATGTGCTTTTATATTTGGCTTGTCAGAGCACAAACTTTTCATCCTCATTCTACCCCAGGAAATCAAAAGTGTTGCAGAGAGGGGGTGGGGTGTGGGAGGGTATGGGAGGGAACCTGGGGACACTGGTGCAGGGAAATGTGCACTGATGGAGGGATGGGTGTTGGAATACTGTGTGACTGAAATCTAATCATGAACGACTTTGTAATTGTTTATCCCACGGTGATTAAATAAAAACGCTTTGTTTTTGTTTTTATTTTTGTTTTTTAAAGTGTTGCACGGGGGCTGAAGCGATAGCACAGCTGGTAGGGTGTTTGCCTTGCACGCAGTCGACCCAGATTCGATTCCCAGCATCCCATATGGTCTCCTAAACACCGCCAGGAGTAATTCTTGGGTGCAGAGCCAGGAGTAACCCCTGTGCATTGCCAGGTGTGACCCAAAAAGCAAAATAAATAAATAAATAAATAAAGTGTTGCAGAGGCCAGGGAGGTGATTCAAAGGGCAGAGCACATGTATGGGGGTCTGGAGGATAGTACAGCCCCTAAGCATTGCCAGGCATGACCCAAAAACCAAAAATGGAAAAATGAAGTCCTTGAGTTTGATCCCTAGACCACATGCATTTCCAGGGGGTTTCTGGTGGTTCCTAGCATCACTGGGTTCAAGCAGTGCTGCCAGCATCGAGCAATTGTCTGACCCCTCAGTATCACTTGGAGTGGTCCCTTGACCCCTAAGAAACTCTGGAAAGTCTCCTCAAAAACATGCTGCAGGGGATAGCACAGCAGGTAGGGCATTTGCCTTGCATGCGGCCAACCCGGGTTCTATTCTCAGCATCCCATATGGTCCCCTGAGCACCGCCAGGAGTGATTCCTGAGTGCAGAGCCAGGAGTAATCCCCGAGCATCGCCCAGTGTGACCCAAAAAGAAACGGGCAGGCTCCCCAGCACCACATCTGGGCCCCTGAGCACAGAGCTAGAAGTAAACTCTGAGCACTGCCAGGGTTTACTCCCAAAACAAAACAAACAGACAAAAATGTGCTGCAGAGGAACGCAAACAGGAAAGCCAGCCTTTGCTGCCTCAAAATAGTGTTTTTCTTCACCAGACTGTCAGATTATTGAGAATTGAATACTTTTCTTTCCTTCCGTCTCTTCAGGGGCCAACTTGAAGATTTCCATGGAAGAAAAAAACGCCTGTTTCTGTGAACCCAAAAGTCACTGTCACTGTCCTCCCGTTGTTCATCCATTTGCTTGAGCGGGGCCCAGTAAAGTCTCCATTGAGACAATTGTTACTGACAATTGTTACTGTGTTTGGCATAGAATCGAACTCGGGTCAGCCATGTTGGCTGCTTGCAAGGCAATCGCCCTACCAGCTGTGCTATCCAGCCCCAAAAGTAAAGAAAGCCCCAAGGAAAGTAAAGAAAGCCCCCAAAGTAAAGAAAGATAATACAGACAAGTAAAGAAAACCCTCAAGATAAGAAAAGGAGATGTTCTAAATGTTTACATGTGGGCTCCAGTTTCTCCCTCCGGGCTTCCACAGACACCTTTGTTGGATTGTCCCTTTGGATCTTTATGGAAACATTTTGTTGCTTATCTAAAGCAACTAAAACAACAATCACCACGCATCTATTAAACTTAAGGGTAGCTCAGCACTGTCAGCCAGAGTCTGTCTTCAAGTTGCATTTTCTGAGCTGCTCTCTCCAGCATCAAAGTGGCTACAATAGGGGTAGGAGCAAGGTGTTCAACCCACACAAGAAACTGGTGGCACTCGCTGGTACTTCCTGAAAAAGTCCTACCTCTTGGTCCCCAAGCAATAGTACAGAGGGTAGGGAACTTACCTCGCACACAGCCAAAATGGGCTGCTCCATCCTGGGTGGTGCCTTAATTTCTCCTCTCCAAAGAGTTCAAGATTTGCATGTCAAAGGAACCTGGTCTCCATGCCTTTGGGCTACTTCAAGGCTAGGCATCTCCTCTTAAGTTTTTGTTATTCCACAAGTGCCTGGGGGATGGGAGCGTGGGGAGGAATCAGGGCAGAGGGAAGAGGGAACCTCTACCCATCTGCCTGCAAAGGGAATATTTGTCTGGGGCAGTGAAGTTTCTCTCGGTGAGGGTCGTTCACTGTCCCTGTCCTCCCGATTTGCTCGAGCAGGCACCAGTAACATCTCACAACAAATTGTGAGATTTGTTGTTACTGTGTTTGGCATATCAAAAATATCGTGGGTAGCTTGCCAGGCTTTGCAGTGTGGGCGGGATACTCTTGGTAGCTTACTGGGCTCTATGAGAGGGACGAAGGAATTGAACCTGGGTTGGCCACACGCAAAGCAGACGCCCTACCTGCTGTACTAACGCTCCAGCCATAGCACTTGTTGTGCTATCGCTCCAACTCTCTGGGTGAGAGTTCCACAAGTATATCCCTTCTTTTTTGTTTTGTTTTTTTGGGGGGCTACCTGGAGGTGTCCAGGGCTTACTCCAGGTGGCGCTCAGGATATGGTGCCAAGGACCGAATCCAGGTCAACCATATGCAAGGAAATTATTTTTTACACTCTACTCCTTTCCAAGGGCTGGAGCAATAGCACAGCGAGTAGGGTGTTTGCCTTGCACACAGCCAACATGGCCAACCCGAGTTCGATTCCTCCGCCCCTCTCAGAGAGCCTGGCAAGCTACTGAGAGTGTCTCACCCGCACGGCAAAGCCTGGCAAGCTACCCGTGAAGTATTCGATATGCCAAACACAGTAACAAGTCTCACAATGTTACTGGGTCCACTCCACCTGGTGATATAAAGAGATACAAACAAGCAAATAAAACTTTTTTCTTTTTGTCTTTTTTTCCTTTGGCTTGATTTTTTTTTAAAAAAAAGACATGACACTTGTACTGATGAGAAACATTTTTATAGTCAAGGTTTTTTATTGTTTAAAAAACACTTCTCTTTCATGCCCAATTCAATCAGTTTAATTAATAGCTGAATAAATAGCAGTACTCCTACATTATTTAAAAAAAAAACTTATGTCATGAATTTCCAAGGAATAGGTTTCAGCAACTGAGTCTTCTTCCCATTGGTTCACAATGAGCTTCTCAGGTAGAGCAGGCAGGCATTTCAGTTAAACCCAAGTCCCTTTCTCCCTGCCTTTTTTTGGGGGGTGGGGGGGCGGTCGGGCTTTTAGGTTGCATCCAGCAATGATCAATAGTTACTCCTGGTTCTGCACTCAGGAATTACTTCTGGCAGTGATTCAGGGGACCATATGGGATGCTGGGGATCAAACCAGGTTGGCTGCATGCAAGGCATAAGACCTACCTGCTATACTATCATTCAAGTCCCTCTGGCTTCCTTTTTCTGACTGTTTTCCTTCACCCCTCTCAGGAAGCTGTCAAGACTCTTAAGAGTGATTACTATGTCCAATACACATTAATTCTCTTGGCAAGAATCTTATCCCTTCAGGCCAGAGCGAGAGTACAGAGGGTAGGGCACTTGCCTTGCATAGAACCAATCCAGGTTCAATCCATGGCACCCAGATGGTCCCTGAGCCTACCAGGACTGATCCCTGAGTGCAGAGACAAAAGTAAGCCCTGAGCACTACCGGGTAGGGCCCCCAAACCAAAATATCATCATAATCATCACCATCACCATCTTACCCTTTACTTGTTCATTTATCACAATGTCAACAGTATGCTGGGTAACTTGTAGACTCTTCCAGTTTTGCCATGATAACATTTGTGGGACCTTCCTTTTTAACAGTGCCCTTTCCCATTATGTTTACAGTATCATCTTTCTTGTAGATTTGCATGTATGTGGCAAAAGGAACGACTTCATGTTTTCTAAGAGTCCTAGAAAATGTACAGCAAGTGCCCCTCCTCTTTCCCTTTGTGTTGCTCATGTACTCAATTTATTGGAAGTTTATGGCATTTCCAACCAAAGAAATCTCAAATCTAAACATTTCCTAAGAAACATTTTTCCTATTATCTTTTGCATTTAAAACTCTAAGTTGCCAAGCTTTTCAGTGAGAATAACTCAGCTCATTCTGAATTAGGTAGCTACTAATGAATTTGTCAACACTTGAAACAGTACAAAAACTTCTATCTAATGCACGATCGATTATGAGAGGAAGAACTATCCAACTGTGAAACACTGTTTTCCTCACATCATCCGATTACTAAATAATAAGCAGTAGCAGCACAAAATGTTCTGGATTTTAGCTTGGTTTCATTTGTTATTTTTAAGCAAAATGTAACTTTGTGTGCTGATGGCTTAAAATCATGTGGCAGGGCACAGCACAGCACGTAGAACACTCCAGAACTGAGACACTCAGGGTAGACGTGAACTGTGAACACTGATGCTGAGATGCAGAGAAAAAAAGCTCCATCAACGACCTCTGAGGCCTCACCAATGATCTGATCCATGGTCTGCAGAGCCAAGAACAATCATATTTACAAAACTGGCCACAACTTCGTCACTGAAAGGCCAAGAGTTTTCTGCAAGGATATTTCCATTTGGACTGAGAAAAATAACTCCTGAATCAAACTGAATAGTAAAAAAAAATTTAACTTTATTCATGTGACCTATTTATCCTTATATTAAAAGTTGTCACCAAAACAATGTATCTCAGAGAGATAGTACAGCAGGTAGAGCATTTGCCTTGCATGCAACCACCCGGGTTCTATCCCCACCACCCCACAGGGTCCCCAGAGCCTGCCAGAGTGAGTGATCCCTGAGCACAGAGTCAGGAGTAAGCCCTGAGCATTGCTAGGTGTGGCACCAAAACGAAATAATGATAGTAACAAATTTCTCCAATGCCTGTAAAGGTTTACTTAGCACATCATAATTCATCTTGAGTTGCATTTTTTTTCAAAGTCACCAACTTCAACGATGAGCAACAGTCCTCCTCATATATCCTCCTAGTTATTTTATTAAAGATAATTCTGATTCAGACACGGATCATTCCTCACAGATAGGTAATTTAAGGGTGTGTGTGTGTGTGTGTGTGTGTGTGTGTGTGTGTGTCTGATTGGAGGGAGGCATTTCTTTTTCGTTTGGGGGCCACTTCTGGAAGTGCTCAGAGAACCTCTAAGGAAAAAAAAGATGATAGCCCAAGAGATACTCACATACTTAGAACAAGTGCTTGGCCCACAGAGGGCCCTAGCTTCAGTCCCCAGCATTGCATTCCCTCCTGGACACCATTGGGTAATATTACTGGCCCAGCACTGTTGGGGAGGAAACACACACACACACAAAAATAACAAAGAAAAATAAGTTGCCCATCATAACTGTACATGTTTGCATACAGGTTCTACACTGAAGAGCAAGAAACTGCTGTAGGTGTGACTACCACTATCGGGCCAATGAGAAGTGAGTGGTGCCGCTGCACATTAGACCCCAGGCCCAATGCAACAGTTATGGATGAGGCTGTTATCACTTTACTCTGATGAAAAACTGTGCTAAGACTTAGAAAAGACAGAAAACTAGGAACAGGGTTTCCATATGACCCAGCAATTCCACAGCTTGACATCTACCTCAGGCCCAAAAAATCTACTCAGGTAAGATACCTGTACTCCTACGTTCATTACAGTACTGTTCACAGGAGCCAAAATCTGGAAACAACCCAAGAATCCAAGAACAGATGACTGAATAAAGAAGCTATGGTACATATATACAATGGAATACTACTCAGCTATTAGAAAAGATGAAATTGTGCAATTTGCTGCTACATGGATGGATTTGGAGAGTATCATGTTATGTAAGATTACAGGGACAATAAAAAAGGATCTCTCGTATGCAGGACATAAACATCATAGAGGAATAGCAAACGTCAAAAGGCAACAGAAACCAAACTGGTCTTCAATAGGAAGTTTCCTGTAAATTTCAAAAGAAATGGTGCAAGTGGTGGGCTGGAGAGATAGCACGCAGCCAACCCAGGTTCAATTCCCAGCATCCCATATGGTCCCTGAGCACCACCAAGGGTAATTCCTGAGTGCAGAGCCAGGAGTAACCCCTGTGCACTGCTGGGTGTGACCCAAAAAGAAAAAAAAGGTGCAAGTGGGCATGCAGGGGACTCGAGCATTCAATAGCCATGAGCCACCTCCCCAGGCTGGACGACGACAGCGGGCAAACAAACAAAGCTGCTAGGGGAACAGAGAAACTGGGACCCAGGCTGGTCAGTAGATAGTTCATTTCTCTCTCCTCCCCAACATAGTTCGATCTCACCCTTACAGCACAGTCGCAGTCATCGTTTTGGTCATAGTCCCAGTCATCACAGTTCCATCATCCTAGTCTCCTCATAGATCTCAAAGTCCTCTCTTTCTTTATCTCTTCTTTCTCATCTCGTGGTAGTCTCATAATCCTCTACTTCCAGTCATCGTCATCATCTGGTTCTCCTTCTAGTCCTCATAGACCCTCTAGTCCTCAAAGTCTCCATTCTCCTCCTCTAGTCTTCAACGTGTAGTCATCACCTTCTCGTCCCCTCTTGCTCCTTACATGGTTATACAGAAACCATGAAGGGTGGGGATACACAAAGGTAGGGTTGAACATTATCATCACAACAAACAGAGGTAAAGCCACTCCTTCAAGAGATTAACTCAAGGACAAAAATCTCATCTGAAGGTTCAGCACTCCAGATTACTAAAGAGATTCGCTCAAGGGTCATTCCATCCAGGGTGCATTGCTTTCTCCTTTCCTCTGCTAGTCATCCATTTAAACAATCATAGTAACTTACTTCTTATAATACTTATAGCAATGTCATTTTGTATGAGCACAATAAGAGATATGTTAAGCTTAAAGGTTGGTTCTTTCAGGGAACATCTCGCTATATATCCCAGACTACAGTCCTCAGGCCAGGAAAGTTTTTCCTAACCCCAGCAGGGTCCTTATTCATTTACTTCTTTTTTGGGTCATGACAGAGTTTGTCCATGACCGTGCTCTTAACTTATAGTTAAGTATTATGGTGCTTGGCCTATCCCATTTCTATGCCTGGGCAGCTTACAGCTTGTCCTGGGTCCAGCTGGTCCCTCGTTGGGACCCTGCTTTTGGAGTGCTAGGAACTAAGGGAAACTGAAGCTTAAGTCAAGTAAATATGGATGTCCAGAAGTAAATATTATTTTGGAGTCAATAAACTCCCATTTACAAAGCATAGCATCAACTGTCTTCCTGTGTCTATACAAAAAGGACATTGCTAAGTCATGCAAATGACATAAAGGAAAGAGAAAAGCAATATAGGATGATTATTAGTGCCTCATGGAATTGGGTGTACCTCAGGGGCACTGTTGTGGGAGTAACTCAGTAAATCTAAGCTTCCTGCGGGAGGAGTAAGGACAACCCAATGGTATCCAATAGTTTCCCATGGGTTTCCCATGGAACACTGCGACAATGGTGGAGGGAAGCAGACTTTCTGGTGGAGGGTATGATGCTGAACAGGGTTATGCACGAAACTCTCCCTCTAATGGCATTATACATCACAGTGCATAAAATACAATTAAATTGAAATATGAGGAAAAGGCAGAGATGCATCTGGAAAACGTGCAAGGCTGAGTAGTCTGCAACACCCCAAAGCAGGGCAGGTGAGCTCAGCACCCACCCAAACAGGGGCATAGCAGCCAAAAACCTCCACACTCCACAATCGCCATGCTCATCCAGAAACCAATCTGTCAAAAAACTCAAGTATGGAGTTTTGTGACTTTAATTCTCCAGACTTTCATGGAGTCAGGGCTAGGCTACCTCCCCATACTTACCTATACTTTGAGAAGCTCCAACAGTCACTGCCACAAACCACCTGTGGCACCAAGTAAGCTGATTAACAGGCCATGATCCAGAGACTCATAAATAAAACTTGGAAGAGATGTTTCCGGCCCACCCCCACAGCAGGCTGAGTCATCTGGAGAACCTAAAGTTATTAGACAGTTAAAAACGGAACTCTAGCTGTTATCATACCATTCAAAATTTTGGAATTTCTGGAGCATGCAGCCACACTTGCGACCACACATCTCAAATACTACATCACTGATAAACCAGGAGTCGCACACCACACTGAATGAGATGTAAAGTAGAAGACAACCAATCTAGATTAACAAAATATAAACATACAAACTTAACCTGTAACAACATGTTAGTAATCTCTTATACAAGGGCTTAATGGCTTGAGATACAACAATCTGCACACACTTTCTTCTAAGGAAACACTTTTTGATATTTCTTAGCAAATTAATTATAACAAGCAACATAAATTAGTCAGGGCCTGCTACGATGGGGTAGGCTTGAGGGGTGATTGGGAAAACTAGAAATAATGGTGGTAGGAAGGTGTAATGGTGGCAGGATTGGTGGTGAAATATTGAATCTAACATCATCATGAACAACTTTATTTAAAAAAATAAAACATGCAAATGAAAAAAGAAAAATGAAGTAAGAATACTTCAAGGAAGAGAACTGCTATGGGCTCAGATTTCCACAGCAGGCCAGAAAACACATCTTTACTAACTTCCTTCTTCATCTCTTCCTGTACACTGTAGTGACTGTGGGGGTGCAAGCTCCCCCTCAAATATCTCCCATAGAAAGCAGGGAAAAGCAGGCACCAAAGCACCTGAGGTCAATGAATACCAAAGGAAAAATAACCCCCCCCCAAAAAAAAACACATGAATAATGTCAAATTCTTTTACGAATAAGCAGTTCACATAGTTTTAAATTACTTTTATTCAAAACTGAGAAGCCTGTTGCTGAAAAAAAATCAGTACCAGTGAGGTAGAAAAGAAGAAAGAGAAGTCCCCTCAAGCTATAAGGACAGAAACCACAAGGCAGGCGCTGCTAGGGCAAGGACGACTCAGTCCAGATAGTGGGTTATTCCAAGGGATATGGCCATCCTCTCCCAATCCTCTTCTCAAATCCCTTCCATCTGGGGCAAAGTCAATGTCTCTACCTGAAGGCAGCACTGGCAGAGATGAGAAACCTCAGATCCAATAATGAGGACAAAAAAGTTAACTAGGACAATTTGTTGACCTGAACACCCACCATGTTCTGATACTGAGCAATGGTCTTCTGGGATTCCTCCTCATTTGGTTCTCATTTTCAAAGATCTATGCCAAATAAAGGTAAAGGCCCTCCCGTTGATCGTCGATTTGCTCGAGCGGGCCCAGTAACGTCTCCATTGGCGACTTTGTTGT
>JAOXYA010091523.1:0-11077 GCA_028565675.1 Sorex palustris
TACACCCCAAAATCAGACCTGCTGAAAAGGCATTGTGAAATAATTTGTTTTCTACAGCTGGTTACAAGAACCAAATGGTGTCGCACAGCCGCTATTTTGGATTTCTGGTATTTTACTTATTAAGCCTGGAAGTATTTCTGCTGAGAGTCAGAATATTATGAGATTAGTTTCTGTGGCTCTGGAGCCATGGCCGTGCAGGAGAGCCGCTCGTGGGGGGCAACTCGTGACCTCGGTAGGGCGTGAAGGACAAGCCGGGAACGACCCCCTTCCCATGAGGTTTCAGTCACCCTGTCATGATGGACTCATACCTGGCTTTCCAAAAAGCTCCGAGGTGGCTGCCATTTTGCTTTCCAGGGGGAGAAAGGGTGAAGGGAGCAACACTCTATCCCCTCCGGGCAGACACAGTGGCGTGGATTAATGCATAGTTCATTCACTTACCTGCTGCAAGCTGCCGGGCTCTGCATTCTAAACTATTCTTTGGAAAAACTTTTGATACCTATCCAAACTATCTATATATTGTTGATGTGAGAGCTGAAACAAAATTAAAGCTGGTGCCCTGGGCCAGAATTACTCGAGTACCACAGAGATCTAAATAGACTGAACACATGCTTAGCAAACAGGAGGCTTGGGATTGATCTCCAGCAGTAGATGGTTCCTCAAGCACTACTATGGGACCCTTATGTATAGAGACTGGAGTAGCCACCAGGCTTGTCCCCAAAACAATAGCAAACAAGTTAATATTGACACTTAGCCCCCTCCCCTGCCCCACCTACATACTCTGATCTGCCCTTCATCTTCACCCTGGCCCTAGGAAATATCCTAAGATCTTTGGTCCACTGAAATAGCCAAGAAGACAGTCAGGAATACTCACTTTCTCTTTTCCCCTTTCCTCCTTGTAAATTAAACAGGTTAATTAGATGGAATTTCACTTAAGTTATCTTGCAGGGGTTCTCTAAATTTCCAAGAGCCCCTGACTTTCTGCTTTCCTTGGCAGTTGAGGTTGGGTACGATGTGAAAGACTTCTCCCCAAAGCTAAAGAGATGTTTACCAGCAGGAAGACGTTTTCCCTCACACACAGATCTACTTGTGATCAAAATGTTTGACTATTATTGTGTTCTTACATGGCAATATACAATCAAACACCAGATGCTCAGCATTCCAAACTAAAGAGGCAGCTGAACATTTTGAACTCTTCCATTTGATAAATTTTGATAAATCAGTGGCTGACACTGAGACCTGCACTGCGCCTCAGTCTGGCCGCCTCTCTGTCAGGCTGCCTTGGACCCAAGCAGAGAGTCATCTCTGAAGTTGGTGAGAACAACAGGAGCATTGTGAGATGGGGCTTTCTGAGTGATGGGACTGGAGTGACAGCAGCTCTGCTTAAACTAAGGGCATTGAAGCACCACCAACTAATGCTTAGAGAACACGAACACATAGAGAGGCTGATGAGACACATCAGATGTTTATCCCGCTGCTCTTAAACAAAATTATACAAGTGAGGTTGGAAAATTTTTATAGAAAGTTAAATAAAAAGGAATTTTGTAACAATGCTACTATATGTGTTCAAAGCAAAGGAATGTTTTAAAATAAAAAAAACCTGTATGGCCTTTGCCACACAATGCCATAGAAAAAAACATTTTGGGGCTCAGGGTGTAGTGCAGTGGTAGAGCACCTGATTTGCATGCGTTGGTTCAGCCTCTAATACTGCCAAAGAAAATCAGTTCCCAGCAATGCCAAAAGAAAAAAGAAAAACCAAAAAACCCCAGAAAGAACATTCTGTTTATTGTGATACAATAGATTGCGAATACAACCGTTTTACTCGACAGTTTTAGAAAATCAGTTTGTATGAGCATACACTCTTTTAATTGGCAACCTCATAATATCAAATATCCTTTTTCTTTTCAATTTCTATTTTTTTTGGGGGGGAGTGGGGTAGGCCACACCAAGCCAGGCTCAGGGTTTTCTACTGGTTCTGCACACAGGGATCACTCCTGGAAGTGCTTGGGAACCCCGGGGAATGCCGGAAGTGGAACCTGGGTTAGCTGTGCTCAAAGAAAACACCCTATCCACTATATTTTGGCTCCAGCCTTCTCAGATCTCCTATTTTGAATTCTGCTGAGGAGTTAGGAAATGGGCATCCTCAGATGTGGCCTGAACTGATCCTGTGAATGAATCATCCATCTTTGTTTTCTTCTTCAGTTCACTGCATTTGAAGCCTCTCATCTCCAGTAAGCCCAAGTGCCTCTGAGAGTATTTGTGTTCCTTTGTCAACAAAGACAACATCTTTTAAAATAATCTTCATTGGCATGCACTGCTTACTGATTTCATGCCTTCTACCCCCAAGAGCTCTTATATTTAGGAAAAACAAAAATATTATTTGTCTAGATGATACCTAAACTGTAGCAACAGGTCTCAAGTAATCGAATCCTCTGCATATTAAGAGAGGTGGTTGAGTGTAGAACCACCAAGATTGATTGGTTTCACTGTTTCTCACAGGACACCCAAGTAGGATACAGGTAATGTGTCCATCTGGAAGGTTGGAAGAGGATGAATTAACGCCTCATAGGTACCATCTTGTCTGTGCAATCACAAGAAGGGTTTTTTTTTTTTATAAGCAAAGGTCAGAGAAGGAAAGGTGGTCTCTAGAGGTGTGAGCCAGAGTGAGCAATAAAATCCCCCTCTAGGCTGGTCCCTTGAGGCACACTTTTATTTACAAAACCTAAACAGAATAAAACTTTACTATGCTCTGGGGAAAGGGGAAAGGGGAAACTGAGGACAAATTATCCTTTAAGCTTTGGGGCAAGGACAATATTTCTTATTTAATATTGATTTTTGGCCCAGTTTCGGTGGCAGAAGAAGCATGTCTTCACATCCCTTGGCTAGTAGCCACTTATCCTTGCTTACAATTTAGACTTCCACACAAGGCAATCTCTTTTCTCTTAACTTTGTTATTCCTCTAAACTGGGCTCAAGCCTCAATCAAGTTGATACCATAAATCTCAGCTGGTGGTTGATAATAATGTGCACTTAGTAGATTCATTCCCTAATGAGATCTGATATGATTTATCTGGAAATATGGCTTTGTGAACTTCCTCTGTCACCTTCCATTTTCCCGCTCATCACATGATTTCACAGTCTCTTTTCATCAGTTTTGATAAGCCCTGAGCACTGAGCAACCCAGTGCACCAGAACCTCAGAATAATTGCCCCCCAACACCAATTCCCCAGAGGTGTGTGAGGAAAGTCTGACTCAATTTATTTGAAACATACTTTTTTCCCTATACATATAATTAATTCTTCTCAAGAAGCAGATGGATACTGGGGAAGGTTGCAGAGCATGACAATTCCAACAGAGGGAGTGAGAATTACGTGCTGCACTGTGTGTGTGTGTGCGTGTGCGTGTGTGTGTGTGTGTGTGTGTGTGTGTGTAATTATGCATGCTTGCTTACATGTGTGTGCCTGTGGTGTGTGTGTGTTTATGTGTGTATGTGCCTGTGGGGTGTTGAGTGTGTGTGCCTGTGGGGTGTGAGTGTGTGTGTGTGTTTGCTTCCCCACACTTCCAGCTCCTTTCAACCAATGTACTCCCAAGGGACTTGTGAAGCAGTCATACCCTAGTCAATCTGTGCTACCAGTTTTCTCAAGTTAAAAGGATACTTAGCTTAACATCTTAAGAGGAAGAAAGAGGATTCTGAGAAGCCACTTACCTGGTACCAGAACTGATAAGATGCTGGCCATCTTGATCTTCTTCACTGTTTTTCCAATTCTGCCCTTTTCAGGCAAATTTGCATCCTAAATTCTCTTTGAACTGGGATTAGCATTCTTCATTGTTCTTTGAAAGTCTCAATACAAATAGACACCCTGAAGCATTTTTTTGATGTTGAATAGATGTCATAATGATAATTAGCTATTATTCAGATTTGTTAGTTTCCTGAAGTGACTCAGAATTGACTTGTTTTCCTTTG
Source organism: Sorex palustris (assembly GCA_028565675.1). NCBI lineage: Eukaryota > Metazoa > Chordata > Mammalia > Eulipotyphla > Soricidae > Sorex > Sorex palustris. The sequence continues at coordinate 3,961 of JAOXYA010091523.1, forward strand.
TGTACAAAGAAATCTCTTTGGTTCTAAAAAGTCAGTCCAGAAAAATGCAGAATGGTGAATAATTTAATTCTTGAACCAAAAAAAAACAGTTTGCAAGGCCTGGATAGATAGTACATAGATTAAAGTGTTTGCCTTGCATGCAGCTGACTTAGTTTGATCCCTGACACCTATGTAGTCCCTCAATAAAGTTTTTATTTATCACTTGATCACTTGACATCCCGATACTCATTGATTTTCTCAAGTGGGCGCCAGTAATGTCTCCATTCCCTGTCCATTCCCTGTCCTCCACATCCCTGTCATGTGCTAGTAGCCCAGTGGTGTCTGCTCGGTCCAGGAACACGAAGAGGCTTGAACCGATTGTTCGGGGTCTTGACAAAGAAGTCTGACCATCTCATAGGTGGGCAGCCATGCGATCTCTTGGTGTCCTGTGGAATCCAGTTGGTAATGGCTCTAGTCTAGCAGTCATCTCCAACCGCATTACGTGTCCAGACCATCTGATTTTTGACAACTTCACAAACGAGACAGCGTCCCTGATTCTTGATCGTCAACGGAGGTCAGAACTCCAGATACTTTCTCTTTCTCCCACTTGAGTGAAGCATGATACTCCAAGCACAGCTACTTTGATTCCTCTTTGGGAGACCCAAATAGCATTCTCATCCTGTTTTCGGAAGGCCCAGGTCTCTGAAGCATATGTTAATGCAGGAAGAACAGTGGAATCAAAGAAATATGCCCGGAGCTGGAGGTTCTTCATCCTTTGTTTATAGTCAGTATTTTTATGTTCTGTCTTTAAGAGGTCTGAAATAAAAGTGCAATGATTTTGATCAATGTGTGAAAAATTGTATTTTTATTAAAACAGTTCCAGTCAATTATATATATCTGACCAGTTTACTTTTCAGAACAAAACCTGGTGGCATTATCTAGCTTTTTTATCTATCTAAAAAGGGCTCTAAATGTTTACTCATTGTTAATATATTGCTGTTACCAGGTGTTATAGTGGACACTGGCAAAAAAATTGTTGAAATTTAACCAACTACAATTGAACTTGTACCAGTAGTGGTTTACTGGTCGAATCTTGAGAATATATAGTTATTGATGATTGTCTGGAGTCTGAAGGCTCTGTTCGAATTGTTTTAGTAAACAGTTACTTATTGTTTACATTTGAAAACTATCTTCAGGCTTTAACTCTTTTATTTATTTAGGCCACTTCCTGGTGGTGGGAGTTGCTCCAGCTGGCCCTGGGACCATGTGGTGCTGGGAGCCTAATGGCACCTCCTGTGGTCAGCCTCCTGCAAGACAGGCCCCTTTAGTTAGGTACTATCTCTCTTGTCAGCAAACTTTAATTTGTTTATCTGTAGATGGTACCTCATTTAGGGTCCCCTAAATGCTAGGCCTGCACTTTACCCCAGAACCATAGATCTACCTATGTAGAATTATTAAATAGGAATGATCCTCTACTTCTGACATTGTTGAGAAGAATGGAAAAAAGAGAGAGAAAATGAGAGAGAGATTGTGCATACACATGGCATATAATATATGTTAAGCACTTAAGTGATCTTGGTAAGTGCCCTCAAGTGATAGCAATTACTGTAATTATTTTGTTTTTGGGGGCTCAGGATAGAGGACATAAGATACTATTTTAAATGTCATTTTGAATGTCAGTTCTTATAGCAAAGGACAACTGATCCAGACAGCCTGCTTAGAAGATTGAGCTGACTTTCAGACTGTTTTATTTTATTATTATTGTTGATTTTTTGAGGGGGGTCTACTGCTGGCAGTAGTTGGGGAACAGTATGATGCCAGGGATCAAAGCCAGGGCTCCTGCATGCAAAGCACATGCTCCTGTGCTTTGAGCATATGAATTTTATTTTTAAACATAATTCCTGATGATGTCAGGTGGGCCCCATGGGTGACTTACGTGAAGCAGGGAGGAGAAAGATGGTCACTTTTTCCCCATCCATCCCTGCCACACGGGACCCAGGGATACTGGGTTCTTGTCTCGCCTCGCAGAAAGGAATTTCAGGAGTAGACAAGCAGTGAAATAAATAGATTTTATTTGGAAGATTTTTTAAGGTGTGGAGGGAGAGAGAGAGTGAGAGAGAGAGAAAGAGAGAGAGAGAGAGCGCAGAGAAATGCACTCAAGAGAGAGCACGGACTTCTCCAAGGGCGGAGAGAGCCCCTACACACATGCTGGCATTAGACACGGAAGCATGAAAGTACACCTCTCAAGAGGGAAGATGCCAAAAAGCAAAAGAAAAAAGAAAAAAAAGAGAGAGATGCGGGTGACACATGTGCTTGGGCCCCACATGTGCTCGGCGATGTGGGCACAAGCAGCACATGGGTTAGGGCAGCATATTTGTGCCCTTCCTTTGTTCAAGGTGGCCGTTATAGGGTTTCTCCAACCTGCCCCCACGGGGGTTTCTTCCCAGGTAAAAGTCTATTGCTAAGGAGGTTGCCAGGGAGGTTGGGAGTGGTGATGGTCTATTTTGGGCTGAATCACTGAAGTTAATCAGATTGAGGGAGAGGTCCAAGGGAATTCGAGGAATTTCCTTCATGTGGAGGAGTCTAATCTCCTGAGGGTCTGCTGCTCAAGGTCCTATCCGTATCCACAAAGTGGATCAGGCTTGGAATTTTCTTTCCAGAACTTTTGCTGGCCTGTCTCATTTTCCAGGGCCTTTCCCTATCTACCTGCCTACATCACTGATAAGTTGTATGTGTGTCTGTTCTCATAAGGTTTGGCAGAAAGAAAATTCTAATTTATTGAAGAAAATTCTAATTTATTGAAGGAATTAATCCCCTTCCGTAAGATTTTCTTTTATTAACTTTTTATCTGCCTAATATAGTAAGTCCTCAAAGAATATAATCTTTCTCAGTCATTTTTGTTTGTTTGTTTTGCGAGGAAGGGGGGCACAACTGGTGATACTCAAAAGTTACTCCTGACTCTACACTCAGGAATCTCTCCTGGCAGTCTTCAGGGGACCATATGAGATGCGTGGATTTAGAAGTGGGGTCAGCCCTTACCTACTCTACTCTCGCCCTGGCCAGTTGTTCAGTCATTTTGTTATAATGTTGGGGGGAAAATTGATTCCTGGCTAGAGCATTGTCTGTGTGGAATTTGCACATTCTCCATGCCTGTGTGAGTTTACTCTGGGGCCTCCTTCTACATTCCAAAGATGATGTATATATTATATTTATAGATGAGACAAATTGTCCCACACAGACTTGTGTGTGTGTGTGAGTGTGTGTGTGCGCGTGCACACGCGTGCTTTATGTGTGTAAAGGAAAACTGTCACCTTCAATGTCGGCTATCTCCTGTGCCCTTAGCTGTGGGAATAGAATATATTTTTTAAATTAAATTGCTGTTTTCAGAATCCTAAGGGACAAAGTACATTACCTCTGATAGTGGGAACAGAGGCATAGGGCTTACCAGCAAACAAAGGAAAGAGTTTGAAAGACTAGACTAGCATTGATCTGAAGAGAGAAGCAAAGCCTGCTTATTTTTGAGTCTCTGCTTCCATTTGTTCTAGAGGTCAAGCTCACACATCTATTGCTTTAATGTTACTGTTTCTTGGACTCTTGAGGTATAACCAGCCTCCTCCACTTTGTCTAAGCTAGTTTGAGTTGGATTTTTAGAACTTTAAAAAAAAAAAGAAATAAAAAGAACAATTCAATTCGCTAATAATTGAATTCAAATCAATTAGACTCTGAACCCAGAATTCATGAACCACCTAAAAGAGGATGTAAAATTTTATTGGTTGCTGCATTTTCCTATTCTAAAGATGCATGACTTTCATCAGCTTCTCCAAGGGGGGTGTGAACCAGAAAAAGAAAACCAGGGAGCTCTCAGGCAGGGGGAGATCATTCCTGCAGGAGTTCAATAAACAACCATTGAATGAATTCAGCACACATCAAGGAAGTGCCTGCTGAGCTTCAGATATGGCTCTGGGTTCCTGAGCGATGGGAGATGAATGGCATGGCCTCTAGCAGAGCCCATCATGAGGGTGAGAGAGAAACTAGAGTGAAGCAGAGTGGAGTCATTTTGGTAACTGAGGCACACGGTGTAGCCCACTGGGGGAAGCAGGAGCCAGCTGGTGGCTGCTTCCTGAGAGGGCATCAGGACAGCTCCAGAGATTGGGCATGGCTTCATTCACCTGTGTAGCATATTAGTTAGAACTCAGAATGTGGCATCAGCCGGGAAACCTCAAATTCTCCCCTGTCCACTTACTGGCTATGGGATCTTGGGTGCAGCAATGTGGAGCTTCAGTCTCTATCGTACAGGGGAAAAGGCCGATTACACAGTTGATAGAGTAAGGTCTCTGTAAGTGGTGGCCATGTCACTGTGGCTATTGGTGGTTCAGTAATAGATGATGGGGCAGCCTGTGCACCATAAGGGCAATGTGGACAAAGGCAAGCAAGGCTGGGGATTGTGCAGTAGGATTGGGGGGGGGGGACAGCAAATATGCTTTGCCTGGAGTCCAGAGTATGTCAGATGATTTTAGAGGGGCAATTGCGAATGCCTTGGAGTTCAAGCTTAGGGACCAGTGAGTAACCATCATAATGTCCTCTGCAGAGTAGGTTGTGATTGGAACAGGGCATTAGAGAAGTGGTTGCAATGTAGAAGCCAAGGGAGAAACAGTGGATGACACAGTGTAGTCAGGGCAGGGTTAATGCTGTTTAAAAGCTTAGACTTTGGAATCAGATTTGGTTTCAGCTCTTGCCTGTATTCCTTGCTCATCATGTCACATTAGGAAATTACCCACATTTAAAGACCTACTCTTTAAAATGATGATGGGTGGGGCTGGAGCGATAACATGGCAGGTAGGGGATTTGCCTTGAACGTAGCCAACCAGGGTTCTATTCCCAACATCCCATATGGTCCTCTGAGCACCGCCAGGGGTAATTCCTGAGTGCAGAGCCAGGAGTAACCCCTATACATTGCCAAGAAAAGCAAAAACTAGCTAACTAAATAAATAAATAAAATGATGATGGGGATCCCACTTAGTTCCTGGAAATGTTGTGAAGAATAAATGAGATACTCCATGCTGAAGAGTTCTTTTTTTTAAAACCTTGAACATAGTAAAAAAAAAGTACTTTAAATTGCTAATATTTTTATAATCTTGGTAAACAATAAGGAAAACATTTTTTCCCCAAGACTGGATTTTTCTTAGAGCTCAGCCCGTACTTTTATCTCAGCTGTGTAAAATGAGTTTATCCAGTAAAGAATCTCTAGACAAAGACATTAGGCCTTGGCAGCACCGGTTCCTGTTCGGCTGGCACCTCTCCCCACGTGGTGCCCCCTCACTTAGAATTTGTTTTTCCTGTGTGTTACCTTTTGTCTGAGGGTCCATAGGCCTCAGCAAATGGGGGTGCGGGCTTGCATAGAACTCTGGGTCATCACATCAGTGTCTGTTTTCTATTGTGAGCTCAACTCAAAGGAGCAATCAGTTCTCTCCTCTGATAGATACTTGGGCCTGTTGCTGAAAATGAGCAAAATCTCTGTGATATTTGTAACATAATTCTAAGATGAAAAAAAAAGCAGTTTTGAATGGAAAGTGAATTGTAAGTTAACAAAAAAAAATGAGAACTCATTCCTTCCTTTTAGAAATTGTGGCTCATAATGGTTGATTCTCACTTGAAAGTACTGAAGAATTGGGAAGAAAACTATGCTTTATGAAGGATTTATTTCAGAGCATGGGTCTGGCCTTTCTCCTGTGCTTATCAGTGACTGTTGACTCTGTGTTTTCTCATCTCTCTCTCCCCTTTCTGATCTATGTCCAAATAGCCAAATAGCCTCTTTTTACAGACATCGGGACCCACCAAGAAAAGCTCATTTAATCTTAGTTATCTCAGAAATATCTATCTTCATTTGTAGGAAGTTTAATATGTGAATGGGGGGGGCATAGTACTATAGTGCCATACAAATTAACAGTTGTCTATTAGTTGACCTACTTTTATCCCCAAAGTAGAAAAATATAGAGGACTTTTTTTTTCACTAGTATTGGGTGAATACTCAGCTGCAAGTGTAGACCCAGGCTGTGTTTCTGGAAATCATCACAGTGGTGCCAGAGAGATATAAGATGAATGGTTTTCTTTTCTTTCCCTTTCTTTTGTTTTGGGGCCACACCTGGAGGTACTTAGGGGCTACTCCAGCCTGGTACATGTGCATATATTACCAGGGATCATAAACTTGGGCCTCCTACATGCAAAGCATGCACACTACCATTTTGAGCTTTCTCTGGCCCTGGATTGTTTGTTGGGGGGTACACCTGGTGAGCTCAGGACTTACTCCTGGCTCTGCACTCAGGAGTCACTTCTGACACCGCTCAGGGAACTTTATGAAATGCCTGGGATAGTCCAGTGGGCAGCATTCAAAACAAGTGCCTTTTCTGTTGTATACCTACTTGTACTATCTCTCTGGCCCTCTGGATTTATTTTTTTCCTAATGAAGACAGTAATATAATGGGGATTGCACTTATGGCTGTATTCTTAATTCTACATTTTTTTCTTCCATTTTTCTCAATTCATGGTCTTGCTTGGATCTCACATTTTCTGTGTCTGCTCTTACTTTTCAAGCATTTCCTCTTTGTTAGTGTTTGATTTGGGGTCACAGTGCAATAATGCACAGGACTTATTCCTGGCTATGTGTTTGTGGGCTGCTCTGAGCTAGGCTCAGAGGCATTTGTGTGATGTCAGGGATTGAACCTGGTCTGCATGCAAACCATGCACTCAGCCTGCTGGGCTCAGCCTCTCCTGCCCTCAAAATCTTTATGTATTTTTGGATCATAGTGACATCTTAGTGCTTTTTGCTGAACTAGCTTTACATCATTTATAAAATTAGTGATGATATTGATCTTCTCACAGGGTTGTCAAAAAATCACATGATTTTAACAGTGGGAGTCTTTATCTTAATTGAACATAGATTTGCTCCTTTAATTTGAGCACCTATAGAACAGGGAACAGAGAGTGTATTCAGTTTTTTTATAGTTTTATTTATTTATGTATTTTTCTTCTTATATTTATTTATTGAATCACTGTGGGAAAAGTTACTAAGCTTTCAGGTTTAAGTCTCTGTCATACAATGATCAAACACCTTTCCCTTCACCAGTACTCATTTTTCACC
>JAOXYA010091533.1:0-11077 GCA_028565675.1 Sorex palustris
GGGGGGGGGGGGGGGGGGGGGGGGGGGGGGGGGGGGGGGGGGGGGGGGGGGGGGGGGGGGGGGGGGGGGGGGGGCTTAATGCGGGACTCCGACAGGCGCGGGGGCAGGTCTCCAGCCCTCTGAGCCTGGCCTGACTTTGATTTCAGCTGTGTGATGTAAGCAGTTTGTTCTCGAAACTCAGATGTATCACAACAAAGATCCTAAAACAACTATTGTAAAAGTGGTTAAGTTTTAGGTCTTTCAACTATGATAAATACTCTCCTTCTTTCTATTGTTCCTCGTTGAGACTGAGAGGGGGAGACATTGGGGTCCTTAGGGGGAGGGAGGAAGGGAGGGAGGTTCACCTGTGATGGATGTGGTGTTGGAACTGTGTAAATGGGAAATCACCATTAACAGTTGTGTAAATCAAAGAACCTCAATCAATCAAAAAAATGTTAAAGAAGAAAAAGAAAAAACCTGAGTGAGGGGCTCAGAGTATGTTTGAATTTCATCTCTACTAAGAACCAGGTATGTACTTTCAAGAAAGATTGCTCACTTCTCTTAACTTCAGTTTACCCTTTAGTGGAAATAATAATATCTTGCTATCTCGTCAAATTTAGAAGATCATGGATTGATATGAAACACCTGTTCCCAGGAACAGAGCGATAGTACAGAGACTAAGCACTTACCTTGTGTGTGGCTGACAGGAATCAATCCTCCGCAACCTACATGGTCCTGTGAGCCCCTCCAGGAGTGATCCCTGAGCACTGGGCAAGGAATAAGCCCTGAGAACTGGGCAAGGGGTAATCCCTGAGCACTGTGAAAAGAGTAATCCCTGTGCATAGCCAGGTGTGGTCCAAAACCAAAACAACAATAAAAGTCCAAAGATACAAGTGCCTAAGCAGTAGCATTCAGTAAATGATAGTTTCTCTGGGGCAATCCTCCAACTTTGGTCCAAAGCTGGAAAGAGGGAGCTGTCCTCTCTTCGCACCATAATGTGCCTCCCTCTCCCCAACCCACATCTAACTTACATACGGAGCTTTGGCCACCTACAACACCTTCCCCCAGTTTCTTCCAGACCAACCCAGACCCAGCCTCCAAGCCAAGTTGCAATTTGCCTCAGAGCTGTTACCCCCAAACCTTGCTGAGAAGGAGGGGGCATCTTCTTATTGGGGGAGACAGATGAGCTCTGGGCTGGTTGTTCTTTCTCCATAAGCACATGGCCCCTCTTTCATGTGTGACGAACACTATGGTGTACTAGGTTACTGCCACCCTGGGTGCTGTCGGCTCCCTGGAGGAAAAGGATCATTGTTGCTTCATGCACCTGCATAAAGCATTGTTCACAGTGCTCTCCAGGTAATAGATATTTGGGGAATTGAAGAAAAAAAAAGCTAAATTAAGAAACTTGATCATATTTTCCCACAGGAAGAATAATGTAATAAGCTCTGACATACTTGCTTCAAGAAATTTAAAAATGACACAATGGTCACAAAAATCTCCTACTAAATGCAGACATGCCTTTAAAAAAAGCAACTTGATAATACTTCCTCCTAGCTCCTTTAAAAACTACAAAGTTTGCTCAAGTGGAAGGACTTAGATAAGCTAATTTCTCTGAAAATTAGGCCTTCTGGGTTCTCTACCTTGTAACTGTCCTTGAAGCAAACAGAGACCTTCAAAAGCTCCCCCACTGCCTCCCTCTCCTTCGCCTTCTCGCTCTTCTCTTCCCCATGAAGGGAACAGCACCCAGAACTTCCCCAGCTGACGTCCTTTGGGAACTCAGCTCTTTTTGAGCCCTTTGTGGGGTGTGCACACTCTCACCCATGTTCTTCGATTCTCAATCACCATCATTCCAGCTGAGAGCTAGAAACACAGCTTGGAGCTTTCTGCAGCCTTAGGATATCCCCTGTGTCCCACAAAGCCACACCAGCCACAGCCTTTTTGGGCAGGACAAGTTCCCACAAGGCAGGAAGAAACAGCAATCACATTGGGACCGGGGCTTCCTGGGGAGACAGCTCACAAAGGCAGGTCTGGAAGGTCATGTCAAAGAAGAGAGCCCACAAGGACCCACAAGGACCACAGTCATGCCCAAACTGAGCATTTCCAGTAGCAAATAAGAAAGAAAATTCCACTGACAGGTAATTTCCATCACAAGACAAAAGCTAACACTCTTTTTCATCTCATCTGGAAAGGTTATGCTTTGTGTATACTGGAGTCAAGCAAGTGTTTTGTGGGATTATTTTGAAGATCTTGGTTTCCGGATCAGATGCTGTTTATTAGGGGTATCATGACCCTCGACAGTACACTGAGTAAGTACCATGAGCTTTTAGCCAGGTGGGTCCAATGCCACAGCGGCAGGTATAGGGCCAAAAAATTCTCTTTCAACTCTTTAGTTTTGTTTTGGGGTGATACCTGGCAGTGCTCAGGGGTTACTCCTTGGCTCCATACTAAGGAATTACTCTTGGTGGTGCTCAGGAGGACCATATGGGATGCTGGGGATCAAGCCCGGGTCAGCTGTGTAAAAGGAATGCCCTACCCACTGTATTTTCACTCCAGCCCCCTCTTTCAACTCATCTTTCAAGAACACTCTCTGCTGGACACTAATGATAAAAATTATCATTTTGACACAACTCTGTAATTCTGAAAACCTAGAGCTCTGTATTAGAGGACCAGGAAGGCCCAGGATGCAATTCAATATCAAAAGAAAATTCTTGAAAACAAACTACAGTACAAGTATGGTTAAAGTCTGATCAAATTCCCTGCTATGTGATTGCTTCTGGGAGTCAATTTTTGGACAAAATAGCTTATGGTTCAGCTGGGTGGAGCTTGGCCTATGTTCAGCTTTGCCTATTGATGTATCTTACTGTTAAGATGGGCAACATAGTTGTATCCTGCGACCGTGAATGTGAGACCCTAGGGATATGACTCAGCAGCAAAGTGTCTGCCTTAGTCGCATGAAACCTTGTGGTCAATCCCCAACACCATTCCGCATGCTAAGTCCCATCCCTCCATGTGTGATTCCACATGCCTCCACAAAAAGTGTATCATCTACAGAACCTGCAACGAAAGATGTGCAAGCACCACAAACTAATGTGTGTGACTCCAGATCATCACAAAAACAACACAAGGGAAGGGGAAAGGTAAAGCAAGAAAATAAAAATTATCTTAAGGGGTTTTGAATATCTCAAAAAATATGTGTGTGTCTGATCATCAGAGACTGTTATTGCAAGTTATACCTATAGGACATGATGATTAAAATAGACACGGTCTCCTCATAGACTATGTCTTGCTGCTAGTACTTCACGTATTCTATTAGTAGCTGTTGCCCCTTTCTGTCCACTCTGGTGCTACCCAGAGCAGCTTTCCATTTCCCGGAGTTCTGACATAAGCAAACTTCCTGCTTAGCTCAGGACAGTCACACTTGGTTCACACCTGACGCCATTAAGTGCTCATGTTTACATTCAAAATTATTTTCCCTATAACTTTTAAAAAGACAGATAAAGACAGCTGTTGGCAAAATGTGAAGCAATTGGAACCCTCCTACACTACTGGTGGGGAAGGGTATTTGCATTGCTATTCTGCAGTCTTCTCGTATAGTTAAATGTAGATATCAAATAATCCAGCAGTCCCACAGAAATAAAAATGTATTAAATTCGTGCATGAGTATTCATGATCTTCACTATTCAAACCATACCCTGCTGGAAACATTTCAAATGTCTATAAAATTCTAAATGTGAATAAATTAAATATGTATCTGTATGACAGGATGGAGTTCACCAATAGATTGAAATGCATTGCAAATTCAGGCTACAATTGGAACAAATCTTGAAAATCTTATACTGAATTAAAGAAATCAGACATAGAAGGCTACATACTGGATGAATTTATTTCTATGAAATATCCAGAACAGGCAACTTTATAGACACAGAAAATAGATATCTCTTTCCCTGGGGTGGGGGATGGTGGTGAGAGGAAATGAACAGTCACTGCTAACATTTCTTGGATTTCAATGGGGAGTGGGTGAATGGTTCAAGAATGAGTTTTATCTGTATGGTTGCATGGTGAAGTCAGACAGCTGCAAAACTCCTAGAAAGACCATCAACCAGTGTTTTCAACTGTGGGCCCACTGACTGGTACCAGTTTACAGGTATAAAAGAATTAAAAATTTCTGCCCTAAATCATCAAATCATACACTCTAAATTAACAAATGGTATTCAAGTGATATCCTAATAAAGTCACGATTAAAAGTAATAAATCTGGGACTGGAGCAATAGCACAGCGGGTAGGGCATTTGCCTTGCACGCAGCCAACATGGCCGACACAGGTTCAATTCCCAGTATCCCATATGGTCCCCCGAGCACCGCCAGGAGTGATTCCTGAGTGCATGAACCAGGAGTAACCCCTGAGCATCGCCGGGTGTGACCCAATAAGCAAAAAAAAAAAAACAACAACAAAAAAAGTAATAAATCTAATAATAATAATAATTACTATCATAAAACTAATTAATGGCCACTACACAGCACAAATACAAGGTACTCAGACCCTGGTAGCAAAGGGATAGCCTCATGAAAAATTCTCAACTTCAATAAACCATATGAAGGAGCTATTTACCATATTTGCAAAGTATCATATTCTGATGAATGAGTGAGGGAAGTGGGAAGAGAGATTCCTGTGATTTACTCTTACAGCGATGAAGAATCAAATTTGTCCTCTGTGAAAAATTACTTACCAGAATCTACAACAACATTTCAGAAACAAAGCCTTAAATATAAAGCTCGTAGTATGAAGAGCAAAATCCTTTATTCATTTCAATATGAAAAACAAAGGGTTTTTATTTACTCTATATGTACCAAAAGAATAATGACATTACCATATTACCGCATACATGATCAGCATTTGAATAAATTTTCACATCCACTGGAACTCAGGGAAAAAAACAACATAAAACAACATTTCCTATTCTTGGGCCCAAAAGTATTCTTCCTTCAACTCTCAGAGGTTTTGTTGCCCTATTCTAATTGCCCACCACTGATCATTCCAAAATTCTCCTTGATAGCTCTGTATGACTCACTAGTCATTTTGCTTTGTTTTCTCCATCTTGCTTCTATTTCAGTGAAATCTTACAGCCCTGTCGACAAAGCACATGTCTTACAGTCAACATGATGGATTTCAAAGAGGTGATAACTTGTACCCATTCCAATTATTCTCCAGGAGAGCCTTTAAGAGTCCCTATTATTCTGGGTTCATGGCAAAATCAGTGCTGGAACACTATCCAACTGTGGATAACTTTGTAAATCATAGTCACGGTCACGGTCCTCCCATTGTTCATCGATTTGCTCGAGCGGACCCACTAACATCTCCATCGTGAGACTTGTTACTGTGTTTGGCATATCGAATACATCTCGGGTAGCTTGCCAGGCTTTGCCGTGTGGCGAGATACCCTTGGTAGCTTGCAAGGCTCTCTGAGAGGGGCGGAGGAATCGAACCCGGTTTGGCCAGGCTGGGTGCGCGCAAGGCAAACGCCCTACCCCTGTGCTATCACTCCAGCCCCTTAATAAAATAAAACTTTTAAAAAAGAAGTCACTATTAGTCAACTACAATATTATAAGAAAAGATGAAATCAAGCATTTTGCCTCTACATGGATAGAACAGGATATGCTTAGTGACGTCACCAAGAACGAAAGAGACAGACACAGAATCCTCTGTCTCAACTGGGGTATAAACACAGTAAGAGGAAAGCAACTGGGCAAAGACAACAGAACCAGAGAGCTGATCCACAGAACTGAGCATACAACGGCAGGGGGTGGGTGAAGAAACCCAAGACAATGGCATAGGTGGGGAGAAGTGGACACTGGTGGACTGGTGGAGGGTTGGTGCATGAAACTACCATGAAAAGTTTGGTAAATCACATTGCTTCAAATTTTAAAAAGTCATTATTAATCAGGAAGCAAAAGAGTGACATATTTTGTTGGGGATATTATATCACAGATCAAGAGAAATCGATGAGCATCAATCCTTATAAAATCAGTTCTGAGTGCCTCAGTGGATGAAGTGTTTTCCATCTCTCCAGTACCCCCTCGGTCTTCAAAGACCCTCAGGTCTTTGGGTAAAGAAGCAATTCCAAATCCTTTGGCCAATTCTGGAGACCCCGTCAGGAGATCCTGACCATTGCATAAGAAGGTCAGTGAAAACATGGAGGAAACAGGAAGGCACATCACATCCCACCAAAGGGCTCAGAAGGGTAATGCAAGATGGCTAACTCAATCTAATCAAATATGTACTGGAGGGATAAACGTGGCAACACGATCTGTACAACTGAAAACTTGGTACATTTATCAAGTGTGGGAATCAGTTTTTGTCGAAGGCACATGGAACTAAGCCTGTCACGTCTGACTTTTATATAACTGGATATTTAGAAAACCGAGTGTCAGCCTGTTGATACCTCAGTGGGGGACAAAGGGTGAGGACAACTGTTCTATTTCCCTCTTGGTTTTGAAAATATAGTAACGATCACTCTTGGGAGCATGGGAATTTGCGGACAAGGGAATCAACAACCACTTGGATACTAAAGAACAACTTTAGAAACAGAAGTCAGGGGAGGGTTCAGTGGCAAAAGCCCCTGCCTGGCAAGGCTCAGGTCAGAGAGAATGAGAGTTGAGTGGGGCCGAGTGCCTAGTGTTGCCTCACGGGCCTGAGTGTGACACCTCTTGTTCTCTGTTTTGTACCCCAAGACAGTGTTCTGGTTCTGGGGCACCCTGATGGGGTATGACCCCTGGCGACTCCCAGAAAGCACCACAAAGAGTGTGTGAGCATAGTCAGGTGGGCACCCTCAGAGCCTAGGGTGAAAGGCTGACCTGAGCCCCACGGTCAGCCAGCACAACGATCATGATCACGACCATCCTGTTGTTCATCGATTGCCTCGAGCAGGAACCAGTAACGTCTCCTTCGTCCTAGCCCTGAGATTTTTAAAAAGTGCCATATTCAAGGCTGTTACAGGCTTAGGAGAATGAGACCCATCATTGTTACTGGTATTTTGCATATTGGGTACGCCACGGGGAGTTTGCCAGACTCTGCTGTGTGGGCAGGTTACATTCAGTAGCCTGCCAGGTTGTCCAAAGTAAGAATGAGATAGAGGCCGTGAATACAGCAGTGCGCTTTCAGCAGAGACTATAAAACCCAGCTCCCAGAAGAGAACAGCCAGCACAACAGTGGCAGCTAAAGGAGAGGCAGAAACATGGTGGCTCCTCTGTCTACTGTCTGCTCCAGGAACTTTTATGTGGCCTGCCCTATTTCCCCTCATTTTCTGCCTTTTATGTCCCTTTCCCCTCACCAGATGCTTTCGCTACCCTCCCTACTACTTCCCACAGGCAGGATTTTTCCATGTGAACTGGCCACAACATCAACATCAAGTATATTGTTACTAATGAGACTTTGGAAAGGGTTTACTGCTACTTTAGCCTTTTATTCTATTTTTAAAAAAACTTTCGTGTGTATGAGTGTGTGTATAAGTGTGTGTGTGTGTGTGTGTGTGTGTCTTTTGCCCATTTTGTTTTCTCCTGAGCAAAGACGCTGAAGAGAAAATGGAAAAGAGGAGGCTGTCATCAACCTGTGGAGGAACACCCACAAATGTTACTCAGGAATGAAAAACATTCCACTGTGAACATAAGAATATCAGAAACTCCCCCAAATCCACCCATGGAAAATTTTCCCTTTGCATCCAAAGGCAAAGTTGAAGCCCATGTCTTTGCAGAAGTCGGGTGAAGGACCATCCAAACATCTCTGGTTAGCATGGAAAGGTATACAAAGCAGACACAATCTCCCATGACGCAAATGGGGTATCAGGCGCCTGAGTGGGATGAGGGCTGAAAGTCTAGTTGATGGTTATCAATTTCAGTCTTTTGCTCAAATGCTAGTGGTGAAACAGAAACAACACACAGGCCTGAGATCAAAACAGAAATGAGTTCGTCTCCCCATTCTCCCAACTTAAATGACTAGTCAGTTCTTCGTTTTACCATGATATCCATTACATCATGGGCTGCACCAAATATTTAAGGGCTGTGGAAGTGGCTGAGGGGTAGAGTACATAATCCGCATGTGTGAGACCCTGGGTTCGATCCCCAGCATTACAATCAATTAAGTAAATAAAAGAAATAATTTAAGAACTCTTTGACTTCTACCTCTCAAAAGCCTTGGTCTTTATGCAGATGCTAAGGAGAAGCGGTGCTCCCCCATAGCAACTTTCTTCATGAAGACATTACTCCTTATCCCTCCCCCCCCAGTATTATAAAGTGAGTGAGTGCATTCCTAGAAGGACTGCAGGCAGAAGGTTTACTGACACAGGAGAATTCTAATAAGATGGCTTCTGCCTTTTCTTTTTTCATCTATTGGGCCACACCTGGCTATGCTCAGAGCTTACTCATTGCTCCACACTCAGGGATCATTGCCAAATTAAACTCAAGTTGGCCACATGCAAGGCAAGTGCCCTAACTGCCATATCAATCCCTCTAACTCCTTTTTTCAAGCCAAGCTTTTCCCCTAAACTTTGAAAGATGCAGACCACTTTAATTTGGGAGCGTCTAAAAGCAACAGAATATCCTCTAACAGTCCCAATCAATGGCCTTTTCACAATCCCACACAATTAAAGGATAATTTTGATCAAGAGTGCCTCCTTTGCTTCTCCACCTTTAGTTTGTTTTATAATATTGCCTTTTTAAAAATAAATAAATAAATAAATAAATAACTTTCTGAATGAAAAACAGGGTACTCTGGGAGAAAATGGGCCAACAAGAAATGAACCTCAATGAAAATTGCCAATGAAATGCCTAGGATTGATGACTATGTACACTATAGGAAATTGATTATCTATAGATGCTCCACATGTTTTCTAATTTAGTGAATCATTAAATGGCATACAAAATTTTTCCAGAAGCATGTACACAATGGTGACTAACTTCTTAATGCCACTTTTTAAAAAGGCTTCTCCGAAGAAGAAGCGTCTTTCTTTTCAGAGCAGAAAGTAAACTGATGTGAACTGATTTCTGAGAAATACTTTTAACTCAAAGAGGTCTTAAGATTTTTGCTGCTATATCTTTTCAAATGAATCCTGGAACACCCAGTTACTTGGGTTCTTTCCATTCTATTAGCACATTTAAGTGTGAAGGATCAGCCTTACTTGTACCCTACTCAAACTTCTCCCCAACAATAAAAGGGTATTAAACAGCCAAAAGCTGAGCTCAGAGCCCTCACATGAAGAGACCCCCAGACATAAGGACCGCAGGGACACAGTGACACATCATCCTGACTACTGCTTTGTGCTTCTCTCCAAGCTGCTCCAAGAAGGCTGGATACATGCTAACTGAAAGAGCAAGTGGCTAGTTCCTCAGGAATGAGTGTGGGGGTTCCCCTTTCTGCTCAAAGCAGGAAAGAGAGGGCTAAGGAGAGACAACCTGGCCCAGCGAGGGCAGCACCAAGAAAACATTCTCAGAAAGCAGAGGGGCAGGAAAGCACAGAATTCTCACAGGCCTCCACAAACTGCCTCCAGAGAAAGCACAGGGTGGTTCATGCGAGAACCAGGGACTCCTCTGAGAGAACAAGCCTTCCCTGAGCGGCCTCTCTAGGGAGTGAGAAAGAGGACAGCAGGCAGTGGGCATGAGCCTGCATGTCCAGCGTGTGATGGGACTAGGATTTGAATAACAAGCATCAGAGGCAGAGGACTGTGGCGGATAGATTTGAAGGGATGCTTCCCTTGACCACCACCACAGCCAGCCCAGAAGTGTGGTGTGTGTGTGTGTGTGTGTGTGTGTGTGTGTGTGTGAGAGAGAGAGAGAGAGAGAGAGTATGCATACACAACTATACATATAAGATGATATAGAGAATCATCAAAGTATTCCAAGAGGGCAGGATGAAGACCCTGGGTTTGATACCTGGCACTATCATCTTCCCCCCTTGCCGCCCCCCCACACCTCCAAAAGTTAAGATGCAATAACTAAGATCCCCCCTAAGGAAGAGTTAATTCACAGCATTTATCTCACATTTTCTCTTCCAGGAATCTGAGAACTCAGAAGCCAGCAGACTTCCCAGTTACAGGGTTTTAGACAAGACCAGTTAGAGCTGAAAGAAGCGGGCGCATTGAACTGGAAGGGGGGGGTAGATGTGTCAATTAAATGAGAAAAGACTTTCATAACTGAAAATCAGTTCAAAAGGTGTACTAGATCCTGGAGACCTAATCCAGGGACAGATCAAAGAAATATCTCAACAGGTTAGGTCTGAAAGGAGTAATGAGAGGAAAACAAATATGTTTCCCAAAGGGCCCTTGCAGCTCCAGTTTGTCCAGAAGTACAAGGTTATCGGTTGCTTTCCATCATAGGCCATGGAGAAATGATAACAGCAATCTCATGTATATCTGCTGCAGCAAAGTGAGAGTGTGAAGTACACCTTTTTGCCCTCATCCTTCTTTGAACCCCTCATCTTGGTCCATAAACTTTAATGAAGTCTAACTCCTGACCACTTCCCAGAAACCCTCAAACTCACCTTTCCAACTCATTGCTCCAAATACATTGCACTGCTATGACTTATCCCAGGATCTTTGCATAGACCTTTTCTTCCACTGAGAACATTTTCCCCCAAATTACTATTGAGAAAAGGTTGCTGAAATCTCTGGCCATAAAGATAGATTCACCTATTTCTTTCATCAGTTCAGCTGGTTTTTAAATTCAATACATTTTGTAGCCCTATTATCATATGTGTAATATTTTAGCGTTATGTTTTCTTGATTATGAAATTCTGATTATGAAATAATCATATTTATCTTAGAATTATTTTTAATTCTAAAATTCATTGTATATGTTATCAATAAAGCCATACAGCTTTCTTTTGATCAGTATTAAATAGTATATCTATTTCTACTCTATTCCATTTGTCTTTATATTTAAGGTCAATGTCTTTTTTTTTTTTGTTTTGTTTTGTTTTTTGTTTAACTTTTTTTTTTTTATTTATTTATTGAATCATTGTGGGAAAAGTTACAGAGTTTTCAGGTTTAGGTCTCAGTCATGCAAATATCAAACACCTTTCCCTTTACCAATGCTTATTTTTTACCACGAAG
>JAOXYA010091540.1:0-11077 GCA_028565675.1 Sorex palustris
TGCCATGCGGGCGAGATACTCTCGGTAGCTTGCTGGGCTCTCCGAGAGGGGCGGAGGAATTGAACTCGGGTCGGCCATGCTGGCTGCGTGCAAGGCAAACGCCCTACTGCTGTCCTATCGCTCCAGCACTTTTATTTATTTATTTTTATTTATTGTTTTATTAGTGAAACATCACGAGGTACAGTTATAGACTTACAAAGTTTTGTGCTTGGGTTTCAGTTATAAAATGATCAAGTACCCATCCCTCCACCAGCGCCCATCTTCCACCACCACGGGTCCTGCTTTTTTTTGTTTTATTGAATGAGTTCTTTATAAACAGGATGACGGAGCCAGACTGATAGTACAACAGGCAGGACACTTGCCTTGCATACAACCAATTGGAGTCTGATCTCGAGTATCCCATATAGTCCCCTGAGCATGGCCAGGAATGATTGCTGAGTGAAGAGCCAGGAGTAAGCTCTAAGCACTTCCAGATGTGGCCCCCAAACAAAAAATAAAAGAAGAGTGACAATTCTATCACAGCATTGATTATCCGGTGAAATATAGTACTGCTCTCTCTCTTCCAGGTCCTCAAACAAATGAGAACCTATACTCAGAAAGGTCTTCACAAGCAACTATTAAATATTAGAATCCTCTGACATTCTGATCTTCATTCTCCTTTACTTTCTTCAATAATAAGTTGTCTCCATTATTTCCAATAACTGGAAGCACTCAACACCATCTACTACAGCATGAAATTAATATATTGCTTACTGCATCTTTCTCTATCTGGAATGTAAGCTCCACGAGGCAGGCTTTATCCACAGAGCCTGGCACACAGAAGATGCCTAACATCGGTTTAATGAAAGTGTGAATGACATTCACACCTGGAGTCTCCATACAGGGTCCCATATTAGGTGACAACTCCCTTTGTCATTATCATAAAACTAATAAAAATGGCCTTTCTTTTCAACAATCTCTCTCCCTCCTTATTCTTTTAAGAAAAATTCCACACACTTGCCTTTCTCTAGGCCTGCTTATTGCCTGGTCTCTTAGTCAACCCACTTTATCAGTCAGCTCTCTAATATGTGAGCATTCTATTTTCATAGATGCACCTACAACTCTTTTAGAAGATGGCTAAGGAGGCTTAATATAGTACTTCAAAACCATTAATCATTGCTGTGATTTAAAAATATATATGTAGGGGCTGGTGCGATAGCATAGCAGGTAGGGCATTTGCCTTGTACACGGCTGACCCCGGGTTCGATTCTCAGCATTTCATATGGTCCCCCAAGCATCACCAGGAGTAATTCCGGAGTGCATGAGCCAGGAGTAACCCCTGTGCATCACCAGGTGTGACCCAAAAAGAAATATATATATACATATAATATATACACACACATATATATGTATGTATATATATGTATATAAACAGGATCATATGTGTATATGAGAAAGAGAGAAGTTCAACTGTGGAAACCATTTTAGTCATAAAATAACCCATTGTTTATAGTAATTCTAACTATCCTGGGCCTTATTGGAAAAGAAACTAAAACTGGAACCACTGGAAAGTTCCTAAAACTCCTTCAGGCTTGATAATAAATTTCCATCTAGTGGTTTGAAAAGCAGAAGCACATTTATTAACTTGAGGAACAGGTCGTTTTATTTACCTGAATTAGAAATAACAGTTGCAATTGTTTTTGAATTGTTTAACAAAACCCTTCAAAGTCTTTAGATTGGGGGGTGGTGAGGTAGGGGCAATTTGGTCTTTGGCAAAGAGACAAATTTCTGAACCATATCTCTGAAACACGCACCTCCAAACTACAATCCAATTCTTCTTGCCCTCGATTTCCCAGTGTTCCAATTATTTGCTGTAAAAACACTTTAATGCCCAGAGGTCCTCCTCCATAGGGCAGAAAGAAACCATCTTCCCTTCAATTCTTACTCACTAGCTCTGATTTCCAATATCTTTTTCCCAGTCAAGAGATTTTATCCTTTCCACTCCATTTTCTCTCCATCCCCCCTTTCCATAACTGACTCCCCATCTCATTAAGCTGCATATTTACTCATGGGTTCTGGGGCCCAACTCACCATTCCACTGAGACCCTGGATGTTGCAACTCATCTCTCAGAGCTTGTGGGGCACAGATGGACCCTTCCACTGGGAGCCAGGGTCGATACCAGCAGCCTGGGCCCAGGCTAATTATCACAGCCCCCCCCATGGGAGTCTGTGGCAAGCACTTCATCACCTCCAGCTAGCCAGCAAGCCTGGCAGATGTGGAGCAACTCCCGGTGTGACCTGTCACCAGTCACCTCCGGGAGCCATCAATGGACTCACAGGATGATTTCCACGTGGTGTGAATTGACTGGTGTGGGAAGGGCACTGCCTCACCGCCACCACAAACCCCAGACCCCACAGGGCATGTCCAGCCAGCACCCCCCTCCATCTCTGGTTTTCCTTTGTGTAGCCTGCATTCAATTTTCTACTTTGCCTTTGAAGGGTTGAGTGTGTGTGTGTGTGTGTGTGTGTGTGTGTGTGTGTGTACATGGGGCGGGGGGCACAGGGAGGGGAATACCAGTGATTAAGATCTATGTATTTGTAAACAGTTTCTTGTCTAATTATTCTGAAAGTGTGCTGATTTTTTTGCCAGGTGACTAACAGGAATCTATGTTTGAAGAAGGTGACAGAATGGGCCTTATAGAACAGGACAAACTCTACCACAAAGCTTCTCTTTACCTCACAGGAAGTAGGGGACAGAGGGACACTTGGAGGAAAAGAGAGGCACTATCTCCCAAAAGGACTCCCTCCAACCCTTTTCTGTCACAGCTCCCAACTGCTTCTCTGGAGCATGAAACTCCATTCAGACACTCCCCTCTACAGCTCAAGAGACCTCCCCCTCACTTTCCTGGGCTTCTCAAAGTGCAGCCACAACTTTCCCACCTGGCATTGCCTCTGTTACTCTCTCTCTCTTCCAATCTCAATCTTTCCTAAGCCTTCTCATGCTCCATGCTCCCTTGTCTGTGACAGAGGTCCTTGGGCTGGCAAATATGACAGATCATTCATGCCCAATTTAAACATAATTTCCTCAAGAATACCTTTGCTGACTCTCAAAGTTGGAGTTCTGTGGTGCTCAAGAGATAATACAGGGGTTCAGTCTCTTTTCTTTCATGAGGCTGACCTCGTTTTGAAAATTGGTACTTCATAAAGTCCTCCCAAGCACCATGAGAAGTGATTCCTGAATACAGAAGCAGGAGTAAGCTCTGAGTACTGTCAGATATGGCCCCAAATACCTTTCCACAAAAAAGGGAGAGAGAGAAGGAGTAAAAGAAAGAAAGAAAGAAAGAAAGAAAGAAAGAAAGAAAGAAAGAAAAAGTAAGAGGAAGGAAGGAAAGAAGGAAGAAAGGAAGGAAGGGAGGGAGGGAGACAGGCAGGCAGGCAGGCTATCCAGTTTCTTCTGACAGTGGAGCCTGTCAATGCCTGATGCTAAGACAGTGAGGGCTTCACCTTCACTCAGACAGAGGAAAGGAAATCTAAGGTCATCACTGTCATGCTAAAGACAGAATGAGTCATAAAACAAATTTTCTTGGGGAAAATGAGGACACAATCTGGGTTTCTTTCTTGTGGTATTCCTTCTTTTATTCTTTAGTGCAAAAAAAGAAAATTCACCAAAATGATTTAAGTATGTATTATTGGTCTTCAGTCTCT
Source organism: Sorex palustris (assembly GCA_028565675.1). Classification (NCBI taxonomy): domain Eukaryota; kingdom Metazoa; phylum Chordata; class Mammalia; order Eulipotyphla; family Soricidae; genus Sorex; species Sorex palustris. Next base: position 3,685 of record JAOXYA010091540.1, read on the forward strand.
TGGTCCACAGTGAGGTCAAATTCACACATTCTTATAAAAACAGATTTAAGTTTCAATTTTTTATCCATATATAATTAAAATTTCATATGCATTCATTATTTTCAGCTGAGGCTGTGAATTCTGAGGATAAGGAGCAAGCCTGTTGGCCTTTCATAAGCTCATATGTATTTTAAGCAGGAAAATAGAGTCCACAAATACCATAAGAAATAAAGGCAACTGGGACATTGGCCACACAACACACTCTATTAGTTAATAAAAAACAAAACCACTACTGCTGACTTGGCATTCCTAATGGTGGGAAGGGGAAGAGCCACCTAGCTTAAATGAAAAGGGTCTAGTTAAGGAATAATGCGAAGCACACAACTGAAAACAGCAGACCAGTGTTCGCGTCCTGGAATCCGCCTAGCTGCTGCTTTTTCCTTTGGAGTCAAGTCAGAGCTTCATTGGTGTAAGCCTTACTTGGGGGCTTTCTGGCAACGTGAAGGAGCCCCAGCAGACCCACGTCCCAGACTGTTCCCAGGAGACTGACTGTGGCATTTGTATCTATTCCATAAACTACCTTAGCCCAGACCAAACAGAACCCATACTCTTGCCAATTACTGGATTCAAGGGGAATTCGGAATGCTCTGGTGTTCTACTTCTCTGGGTCAGCCCTAACTTGTCCATAGCTGCCACCAGGAAACTTGGCGCCAGGCATACCCAGCTGGACTTCAGGAATTCAACACTTACCAACTTGTTTGATTTGGACTGGCTGGGATATTGTATTCGTTTAGGAACACCTGACTGTGGACAAAATGCGAACAACTAGAGAATTAAGGCCTGGCAGGAAGTAGGAAGGCAGCGTGCGTGCTCTTCATTCCTGCTGCTGTTTAGGACTGTAGTTTGGTCGAGAAGAAAGCACATTTTAATGTGTCCATTTTGAAGTAAAAAATAATTCACCTGGCACACGATTGTTTGGCTGTAATTAGATTTGCTTCTTATCTGAGAATGAAATCATTTTCAAGAGCTAAACCCAATTGGTGTGCTGGAGAACAGGGTAGGGCGCTCACTATATTCCCCACAAAGTATTTTCATTTCACTGCAGAAGCTTAATTAATGTTGACTTCTAGAGATTCTGTTCACAGAATAATAATGGCATTCTGGGATGATTATTAAATTAAAAATTAACAGGGTCTTTGAAAGTTTGCAAAAGATACAGATAATTACCTGCCCAGGATGTCTTTTCTGCATATCACCAAAGGAAAGGGAGGAATTGCTTACAGGTGCCCACTACAACTATGAAACCTGTCTTTTTCATCTTGAGAAAAAATATGCAGTACATTTGGGGAGCAAAATTATTCACGAGATAAAAATTCTGAAGTGAATTAACCAGGGATCTACATGAGTCATAAATAAAATCATTTCATTGTGCTTGACTTTAAACGCTCTCTCCATGACCTTGTGGCCACCATGAAGGTCAGATAAGGAAAAACTAAGGGAAAAAGACAGGGCAGGAGAATGAATAGGAAGGAGGTACCTGACAGGTGGCTTTCTCCTTAGCCCAACTGAAGCCCAAACAAATCCCCCAGACTTGGCTCAGAGCCTTCTCGGGGCTCAAACCTGCAGGTCTCCTCAGAGTTGTTCTTTTGTTCACATCCTAATGGGTTTCACAGCCCAGAGCTAAGACTGCTCCACTGGAAAGTTCCACAAACCTCAAGCCTTTTCTCTGAAATTGAAACTTAAGTGAGCCTGGCTTGCTGTCCAGGTCCTCCAAGTGCAGGAATGAAAACAGGAAGGCCATTGCTGTCAATTCCCTTGCTTCAGTGACTTCAATGCATCCCAGAGGGATGAGATTTGACTTTGGGGCTGTCAGAGATCATTCCTGATGGTGTGGAGTGTGGGGAGAAAGCATCGCTACAGACAGACTAACTTTGATGGTGGTGCTGGACTATACTCATCATGACTTTCTTGTCCTCAGTCTATTGGCTTGTCAGTGGGTTACTCTGGTTTCAGTAGTTGAGAGAAATCTATTCAAGTCCTTTTGTCTAAAACCAATATTTCTGTTTCGCTGATAGGTCAGAAATCAATTCTTTCATGATTAGAGTCTCTTTCCTCATGACTTCCTCTTCTTTTGGGGGGTCAGGGGCATACCCAGCAAATGCTCAGTGCTTACTCCTGGCTCGATGCTCAGAGAGCACTCCTGGAAGGGCCCAGGGGACCATATGCGGTGTCAGAGACTGAACCTAGGTGAGAAATGTACAAGACAAACAATTTACCTGCTATACTATTGCTCTGGCCTGACTTCCTCTTCTTTTGGTGGCTTCACAGTGGTACTTGCTGGCACATACTTGGGTGAGTGCTTCTCAAAGTTCAGTCCTTTTCAGGTTGTGGCTGCATCAGCATAACCTACAAGCTTGTGTGAAATGGAAGCTCTAAGAATACCAAAGTGTTCTGCATCTCAAGATAGAGACAGAAGATGCAACCAAAGGTTATGAAGCCACTGATACCTTTTCTCCCCCACTGAAAGACAAAAAGTGCTTCAATCCTATTGGTGATGATGCAACTTATCACAAGGGAAACTGGGGCCAGGTGCTTCTCACCACTGCTTCCTTTGATGCTCCTCTATGGCCAATAAATAATGACAGGCTACTACAACAGAGAATCTGCATCAGTGTCCACTATAATTGTTTCCATACAGTCTGAGCCAAATCAGAATTGGGAGTCTGATTCACACAGACTACTGTTTATGATGTGCCACTCTAAGGTTACCACAAATGGCCTCCACTTGAGATGGATTTTGCTCCTAACAGGTTGGCATGAAGTCCCATTAGAACAAACCAATCAGAGGCAGGCTGGGGTGTGGGAGGGAAACTGGGGACATTAGAGGATGGTAGGGGACACTGTTGAAGGGACTGGTGTTGGAACGATATACACCTGAAACTCAATCACAAATACCTTTGTAACTTTGTAATTAATGGTGATTCAATTAAAAACAAAAGAAAAAGAAAAGTTTCTTAGAGACACACTGAAATTGTGACATACTTATGCCTTTAAATGATATCTAAAGAACTTTTCAAAAAAGATGTAGTCTGATTTCACTGATCGTAATGGCACGGCAACACACTGCCTGCAGATAAACTTACTTTGACAAAAACAATCTTGGCAAAGAGACATTAACATAGATGTAGTCAGTAACAAGAGGAAAGGGTAGATGATTGTAATTCCTCTAGGGCCACTGGAGTGGTCTCTGGTTGTCTGGGTGGACACCGGAAAGGTAGAAGTTGAGGGCAGGGAAAAGCAATGGCAAGTGTGCTATGTGCAACTAAGCAATGAGGAATCAATTTGGTGAAGTCAGAAACAATCTCTTAACATCCCAGACTCCCGACATTCTACATACAGGACGAGAGACCAAGTGACAGCAATTTCAGTACCATTACCGTAGATAAAACATCACTCCTAAGAATGTGATCCTAATCTCAAAGAGTCTTCTTTAAACAACATGGTACTGAACAACCATAAGCATTGATAGGTTTAAGATCAGGATTTCAACTACTGGAGAGTAACCTGCATGTTCATGAACATATACTCTCGAGTTCATATGCACCAGGCAGAATACAGGGTGGCTTCATAAAGGTCTCATGAAACTTGGGGACTAATGCATTGTGAGGACCGTGGACAAACACTGGACTGATGAGAAAAGCAGCTCAAGGAATGGCACCTGTGAAGTCTGTTTTCTTAAACACAATTAAACCCTTAAACACAACTGCAAAATGCTGAAAATGTTTTCTTCCTAAAACAAGACCCTTAAACTCAGAAGCAAGGCAATAAAAATACACAAAAAATACTTATTTCCCTATGAAAACAGGATTCTAGAGAAAGTAAGGGAATTCTACAAACATATCTGGGGACTTGTATTTGGAAATTTTTAAATGTTTTCAAGCATATTCCTCTGGGTGTCAAGGGGCTACTAAATATTTTCCCATGATATATAGTCAGCTCAAAGGGGTCTCCCACTGAATTGTTCTTGCTTCCCAGGCACAGAGAAGCAGAAACAAAATTTAACATTATGTATTCCATTCCAATAATTCTTTTTTCCCCTAATTTCTATGGAGAAATTATATATAAGAAATTTTTCCCATTTTAAGTATACCATTCAGTGGTGTTAGTTATAGTCACACCATCAAGCAATCATTACTACTCTGAATATACAAGTCTTTTCCATCACTGAAACCTGGTTTTCTTATTTTTAAGCTTTATTGTTATGCCTCTTGGACTGGAGTGATAGCACAGTGGATAGGGCATTTGCCTTGCATGCAGTCAACCCAGGTTCAATTCCTCTGCCCCTCTCAGAGAGCCTGGAAAGCTACCAAGAGTATCTCACCCACATGGCAAAGCCTGGCAAGCTCCCCGTGACATATTCCATATGCCAAAAACAGTAGCAACAAGTCTCACAATTTGTTGTGAGATGTCACTGGTGCCCGCTCGAGCAAATTGATGAACAATGGGAGGACAGTACTACTACTACAATTCCATCACTGAAAAAGAGACTGTAACCTTCAAGCTGTAACTCTCAGTCTCTCCCACCTCTCATTCCTGGTAACCTCTAATAACTCTCTGTGTCTATGAATTGGCTTATTAGATATCACAAATAAATGAAGCTATGCAGTAATTGTTTTTTAAAGCCAGGCTTATTTCAATCATATAGTTCAAGATGCACCCACACTTTGGTTTGTGTCCAAATTTTATTCCTTCTGTGGCTGAGTAAAATTCCATGTGATATACATTTTATGAATTCATTTATCAGTTGTTACATAGTTTGATTTTTTTTTTACTTTCTGACTACCAAATAATACCACAGTGAACACTGGTGTGTAAGTATGAATTTGAGTTCCCTCTTCAGTTATTTGTGGTATTTACCTAGGAGGTATACAGTTGCTTGGTCATATGGCAATTCTACATTTGGCTTTTGAGGAACTATCACACTCTTTCCACAGCAACTGTACTACTTTACATTATTAAGAATGCAAACGGATTCAATTTCTCCACATCCTTCCTAAAGCTTGTAAGTCTCCAATTATAGCCCTTCCACCAAGTCAGGTGTTAAAATAACATCTCAATGTGGCTTTGGTGTATGTTTCCCTATTGACTAAGTATGCTGAGAAACTTTCCATGTGCTATCTGGCTAGCTGAATATCCTCTTCGGAAAAATGTCTGCTCAAGTCTTTTGCCAATCTTTGAATTGAGTTGTCTTTTTTGTTAAGCTTTTAGAGTTCACATATTCTTCCTTTAGCAGATATATGATTTTTCAAACATTTCCTCCATTGGAGTATAATTTTCACTTTCTTTATGCTTTGAATACATAAGCTTTTGATTTTATTGAAGACCAATGTATATATCAGTTTATTTGCTGTTTATGGTATTAGTATCTTATCTTAGAATCCACTGTTAAATTCAAGGTCATGAAGATTTCCCCCAATATTTTCTTCTAAGACTTAGTTAAACCACAGATCAGTTTTGAATTAATTTTTATGTTGTGAGATAGGGGTTCAACTTTATTGTTTGACATATAGTAATAGTTTTTCCAGCATCATTTCTTGAAAAGACTTAGATTTTTCCCCTTAAATGGACTTGACAGCCATATCAAAAATTAAAATCAGTTTTCTTTTTCTTCCTTTTTCTCCCCCACCCTCTCCTGTGTATTTCTGAACTCTCATTTCTATTCCATTGGTTCATATGTTTTTCTTATGCCATTAGCATGCTGTTTTGATTACTATTCCTTTTCATTGTTTTGAAATTTGGAGGTATAAGTCATCTGTCTTTATTCTTTTTCGAAATTATCTTCTTGACTAATTTTAAGGGTCAGTTATTGAATTTCCAGGGGTGGGAGGGGGGAGGCTGTTGGGATTTTGATAAGGATTAAATTGAATTTGTATATTTGTTTTCATAGAATTAGTACCTTAGCAACACTGAGTTTTCCGTTAAGCAGAACTGTGTCTAAGGGCCCTTGAGAGACTTGAAGAGTTAACAAGAAGGGAGCTAGCCATACTTCATAGTAATGGATATACTCAAACCAGACAGACGTCAGTCAAGAATTTTTGAATCTTGTCACTTTTCTTCATTTTCATGAACCCAGTTAAAACTGATTTTAAATTTTGATTGGGGTGTCAACCTGACCTCAGCAGCTAATCTGAAAAGACTGGCCAGAGACAGAGCACTAGCTTCAAGTGATGAGCAAGTAATCTCCACCTTATTAGAGCCCTCAAATCGAATCATTCACCTCAAGGAGGAATTCCCTGTCACTTTCTAAAGATGTGATGTATGTCTTAGTACGTTTATGACTTGATACAGGTGCATACAGGCAATCAAGGAATAATCAAAACTGTTTCTCATTAATCAGCAGTCTTCCTTTTTCTGCTCACTTTACTAAAGTTCCTAATAATGTTATCCAAGCACAAGGATAAGAAAGGCAGTACTTTGAAATACAAGTTTTCCTATTTCTGCTACTTGTCACAAAGAATAACATTTTTTCTACTTAACTAAGTTTGGTTATGTCTACTGGCCTGGCACTCATCAAGAAGTGAGCCCCCAAATTCTAGTAACAGTCCTACCCATGTACACATGTTCTTTCCATTTATTTACCGAGGTCTCTGAACTTGCAGTTTGTGTGCAAGACCATCTTGCTTGGCTTAATATATTTCTAAGCTATTTTCCCTTTTAGTTGCTATCTTATTCTAAATTTGATTTTAGACAGTATGGCTTACAAAACCGTGAATAGTAGCATTTCATGAATAAAATATTCCAGCACCACGCCCTCCACCAGTGTGTCCACCTCCCTCCACCATTGCCCCAATGTCACCCTCACCTTTCTCTGTGGTAAGCTTCCTGCTAAAGACCAGTTCTCAGTTTCTGTTGCCTTTAGGCATTTGTTATTCCCCTACTATGCTTCTTTATATTTGCACATGAGAGAGATCAGTCTGTCTCTGTTCTTCTACTGACTAATTATCTTCACTCAGCATCATACTCTCGAGATCAATCCATGCAGCAGAAAATCGCATATCATATTTTCTTAAAGTCGAAGAATATGATATTGTGTATATGTACCATAATTTCTTTATTCAGTCTTAGCAGCTATTTTAAATGGAATCACTTTGTTGATTTCTATTTCATATTGCTCAGTCACATGTAGAGAAACACAATTGATTTATTCTTTCCTGTAATCTGGCTGAATCTGTTTATCAGTTGCAGTAATTTTCTTTCTAAAAAATCATATAGGCTTTTTAATTAGAAATTGAGCTCCCATTTGACCCAGCAATACCACTCCTGGGAATATATCCCAAAGAGGCAAAAATATATAGTCGAAGTGACATCTGCACTTGTTTGTTCATTGCAGCACTCTTTACAATAGCCAGAATCT
>JAOXYA010091551.1:0-11075 GCA_028565675.1 Sorex palustris
CACACACCACACACACAGACACTCACACACAGAGATATACATGCATGTGCACCACGCACACACACCACACACACACACGTCCTGGCTGAAAACCGTCCTCGTTTATTACTTTACAGCTCTGCAAGTTAGAGATGGGGAGGAGGGCACCTTATCAGGCCAAAATGCAGGCAGGGCTCTGCACCTACATGCAAGCTTGAAGGGAGAATCTGTTTCCTGGCCTTTTTTAGATTCTAGAAACTTCTAGGGATTCTTGGGCCAGGCACTCTTCTCCACCTCCAAAACTAACACCATGGAATGTCTCTGACCATTCTTTATAATCCTGTCACCTCAGCCAGAAAAGCCTCTTTGCACTTATTTATCTATCTATTTATTTTGGGTTTGAGGGCATACTCGGCAGTACTCAGGGCTTACTCCCAGATCTGTGCTCAGGGATCACTCCCGATGGTGCTCAAGTGACAATATGTGGTGTCAGGGATCAAATCCAGGTCAGACACTTGTAAGGAAAGTTAAGGCAAGTGCCTTATCCACTGTATTATCTCTCTGGACCCAAGGCTCTCTACTTCAATTTATTATTATTGTTATTGTTGTTGTTGTTGTTGTTGTTTTTGCTCTGGGGTCTACACACAGCGGTACTCGGGGCTAACTCCTGGCTCTGCACTCAGGAATCATCGCTGCTGGCCTAGGGGAACCATATGGAATGTCAAAGATCAAACTCGGGTTGGCCCCATGTAAGGCAGATACCTCCCTGCTGTGCTATTGCTCCGGCCCCAAGGCTCTCTGCTTTTAAAGCTCACATAGATATTACAAGTTCCCTTTACCCTCTAACAGCCCACCCATCCCCTTAGTCACATATATGCTGTCTCTTTACCAGACTGGGCTACATAACTACAGGGGTAGGGGTTGGGATGGAGTCATCTTTCAGGAATTGTTATCCTGACGACCACAGTGACTTTTCAAATATATCTTTACATAGCTTCTAGAACTGAATGCTTTTCTTGGTATTCCTCCTCATGAACAGATTCAGCTCTCTCCCCGGGACCTGCCTCATTTCAACATTTTTTTTATGTGTGTGGTGCTGAAGATAGAAGCCAGGTCTCACACACGACAGGCAAGAACTCTATATCTCTGGTCTCTGTATGGTTATTCTTTTTAATTAAATATTTTCGTATTGGGATCACAACTAGAAGTGCTCGGGGGGGCATATAGTATAAGGAATCAAACACAGGATGTTGCACATTCTAGAAAAGTTCTTTACCGCTTGTACTGGCTCCCTGGTCCATCATTCCAGCTTTTAAATGCTAGAGAAGAAAACCATGACCAAGCCTCAGGTCAGCCTCCCCCCGGCCCCACCCAGCCCCACCCCAGGACTCGGTTCAGGTGCTCAGCTTCCACTCTGCAGGCCCAAACTCTCATGTGAGTTCCAGATTCTAAGATTACCAAATTTCCTCTTGACACCCCTTTCCTGCCTAACAGACTCCTCTTACCTGTCCTAATGAACCCTGAATAGTATCCAGATACTTGCTCCCCTCCTATCTTCCTCATTGTACAGGGAAGCGCCACTGTTTAGATGAGGCTGAAGGTCTTAGACCAGTCCATCTGGAGACACGGCATACCCTTACACTCTGCCTTCTGGTCAGTGGAAAGTCCTGTTGGTTGTCTTTCACAATAAGTCTTAGGTCTACCCATTGTCATCTAAGGCGCTTCATCTCAGCGACAATATGACAGCAACCTTCTAACTAAGGACCTGCTGCTGTTCTATCCGTGTCCCCCACTCCCACCTCGCTCTGCCCCAATTCATTGTCCACTTAGAATCCCAGGAGTGAAAATTTTGTTCAATGGGGATACAACTGATAGCAGCACAATCCACATTAGCCTAGATTTGGAATGGCCATTGATGGATAATTGAGTAAAGCTTTGTGTGGTGCATACACCTTGCCAGGAGTATGCCAGAAGTATGATCACCCTAGATAGTACTCATACTCCTTTCACCAGAATAGTGTATGGTAGTCACTGTACTCTGTATAATACTAATTTTATTATTATTATTATTATGGCTGGAGAAATAGCACAGCGGGTAGGGCATTTGCCTTGCACACAGCCGACTTGGTCGACCCAGGTTGGATTCCTCTGCCCCTCTCGAAGAGACTGGCAAGCTACCGAGAGTATCTCGCCCACACGACAAAGCCTGACAAGATCCTCGTGACGTACTCAATATGCCAAACACAGTAACAAGTGTCACAATGGAGACGTTACTGGGCCCATCTGAGAAAATTAATGAGCAACGGGAGGACAGTGACAGTGACAGCGATTATGGCTGGAGCGATAGCACAGCAGGTAGGACATTTGCCTTGCACGCAACTGACCCCGGCTTGATTTCTCTGTCCCTCTCGGAGAGCCTGGGTGGAGTGAGGTGGGGGAGATTGACTCCTTAGCAGCAGATGCAAAGCCCAGAGGCTGCTATTGGGGGTCGGCCAGTGAAGACAGGCAGGCTTGTGGACCTCAGGGAGTGCAGAAAGTCAATGTCCAGGCTGGCATTCCCCTCTGACACTCAAACTCACTCCTACTTCCACCTCATTGCTTTCGCCTGGGCACCCGGGCATGTGGGCTCCCCTGGTGGGGACCCAGGTCCGAGTTCTGATTGGTCATGACAACTTTGCAGCGCTGCAGGTTCCCAGAGTCATGAGAGCTGGATTTGCTAGTGGTTGCCTGAATGCTGAGTCATGCCTGTCAGGGCTCTGGCTAAGGGCAGTTTCTGGACCTGGGGGCCACAAGCCAGCCTGCCTCGGTGGCTTCAGCTGCCCAGCCCCCCAGCCCCACCCCATTCTCTGAGCAACTCCAAGGAGGGATTTTCATTTGAAAATTCTCATTTGTATTCAAAAATCCTCATTTGCACTTAGAAAATCCTTAATTTCATTTGATTTTTTAAATTACATTTTTATAAACTTTCATTTGTTTGTTGGGGCTACACCCCTAGCCTAATGGTCCTGGGGGATACTTCAAACTCATTGCTACAGGGTCCATACGGTGCTGGGGTTCAAACCCAGAGGCCTCCTATATGCTGAGCACACACATTAGTCTTTCAAGCAGTTTCCCCAGCCCTAAAATTTGTTTATTTATGTATTTATGTTTTTGGGCCACACCCATCAGTGCTCAGGGCTTACTCCTGGCTCTGTGCTCAAGGATCACTCTTGGTGGAGCTCGGGATCATATGGGGTGCTGGGGACTGAACACAGGTCACCTGTGTGCAAGACAAGTGCCCTACCAACTCCAGCCCCTAAAACCAATTTAATTAATTTTATTTTCATTTTATTTAATGGGGGTCCTAAGAAGTGTTCAGATGTTCAGAGAGGCCATGTTGTGCCAGAAATTAAACCAAGGCCTCCTGGGACCTGCAAGGCAAGTGTGCTACCACTTGAATTACATCCCTTGTCCTTCATCCTCATTTTGAAAATATGCCCTAGGGCTGGGGTGTGAAGGGCACTTGCCTTGTATGCAACCAGTCTGGGTTTGATCCCTGACACCCGATATTGTCCCCTGAGCACCTCCAGGAGTGGTCCTTGAGTACAAAGCCAGGGGTAAGCCCTGTGCACCACTGGGGTTGTCCCCAAATCAAACAAACCAAAAAAGACAAACATCAATAATAAAGGTAAAGGTAAATTAAAAGAAAGGTAAATTAAAATTAAATTAAAAGAAATTAAAAATGCCTTGAAGATCAGAGTGATCCGGGAGTTTGTCCAAGGGCACACAGTCTCAGAGTGCTGGAATTCAGTCGTTTTTCCTCCTGCTTCTCATTTGTGTATAGCCCATGATTCATTTCTGAGTAGTCAGGCCTAGGGTCTACCTGCGCTTTCTCCTTAGCTTGCTCATCAAAGGGCCTTCTCCTCTGTGGATATGTGTGCAGTTGATTCTGGGTCCTCTTGGAATTTGGTATTTAATTTTGCTAATGAAGACGTATCACTCATATTTTTGACAACCGTCCTTCCGCTGCCCTGGTGCAGGTCAGGTGGGCAGCCATGAATAATAGCCACGCTCACTCTGCGCAAGAGGCTTCTCCTCTACCAAGCACAGTCCTACAGGTCCATCTGGACCATGTGGAAGCTCTCACAATACCTTCTGGGGAAGAACATGTCCTTGTTCCCATTTTTTTTTTCAGATATGAGACTGAGATCTCTCAGGTGAGTGACTGGCACGGCTGGACAAGAAGCCCCAAACCCTCTGTGTCCGGAAGGCTTCCTCCCTGCGTGTACCCCTGAGCAGGTCTGAGAGACAGGGAGCAGCAAAAGCTGCAGGGGGCGGGGGAGGGAGTAACACGGGGCGGGGGCAGCTCCCAGGGGAGTGGACAGTACAGATGGCCCACGTGGTGCGGTCAGAAGGAGCAGACCAGGATGTTCATGCACAGACACAGCATCAACAACCAAGTGGCTTCACACTCGTAATAGGTCCTGAGCCATTTGAAAGCAGGAAAGTGTTTCTGTTATCTCTGAGCATCTAATCAATAAAGATTAGTTGGAAAGGGTGGGGGGGGGGGAAGCAGGTGCCTGGGACCAGGACTGGCCTCACTCAGCGTTGCTCCTGACCAGGACCCCGTTTCGCATCTCATGTTCTGACACGTTTCAAGGCCCGTGATGTGCCCTGGGGGCCCCTCACAGCCCAACTTCCCCTTGTGCTTCAACGGGAAGACACAGTGACAAGCAGAGTCGGGCTGTGCCCCGACCTTCTTCTCCAGAAGGAGGTGGTGGGTGGGGTCCCCCACCCCTTCCCCAGAGTACCCTCCGACCCTCTGGGAGGCGTCCACAGCTCCCAGGGGTGTGGGTGGACGCCTCCAAGCCTGGCCAGTCATGCAGAAATCTCACAATCCCTAGATGGTCTTTAGATATGGAAAATACCCACTATTTAGAAATTAATGAACCTTCTATTTATTTTTAAAACATTTGTATTGGGGCCAGAGCAATAGTACAGCAAGGAGGGCATTTGCCTTGCACGCGGCCAACCCAGGTTTGATCCCGACATCCCATAGGGTCCCCCAAGCACCACCAGGAGTAATTCCTGAGTGTAAAGCCAGGAGGAACCCCTGTGCAATGCCGGGTGTGACCCAAAAAGGAAAAGTAAATAAATAGGGTCTGAAGCGATAGCACAGCGGTAGGGCATTTGCTTTCCACGTGGCCAACCCAGGTTCAATCCCCAGCATCCCATAGGGTCCCCCAAGCACCACCAGGAGTAATTCCTGAGTGCAGAGCCAGGAGGAACCCCTGAGCATTGCTGGGTTGACCCAAAAAGCAAATAAATAAATAAATAAAACATTTTTACTAAAGAGCCATGATTTACAAGGTTATTGGTCATTGAGTTTTAGGCCTGCAGTAATTCAACACCAATCTCTCTTCCATTGCCGACGTCCCTCCACAGAGTCCCCAGATTCCCTCCCCTAGACCCCGCTCCAAGCCCTCATGTGGACTTGGTGGCATGTTACAAAGTCCCACTCAGAACTCCTGGTTTCAGCCTGTTGAGTCTGCTTTGGATGTTTGGTGCTGCCAAACACAGTGCCAAGGCTGTGCCTCGGGCCCCGACGCCTGCCCACGCGTGACTCTCGTTCTCTTCCTCCCCCATCGGTTTCTTTCCCTCCGTCCGGCTCCTCCCTAAGCACTCGGGGCAGGCGTGACCCACGCCGTCCTGTCCTGCTGTAGACACTTCCTCTTCCCGGGTTCTGCATTCCGCAGAGACGTGAGCACCTCCTCTGTCGGTCTCTCTCCTTCCGGCTGACTCCGCCAACGTCATGTTGCCTTCCGGGACAGCGGTGTTGCGGGGTCGGCACCATTTCGCGCTCCTCGCCGTGAGTCTGTGCCACACCTTCATGCTCCATCCACAGCTGAGCTGCGTGGCCGGGCACAGCGGGGAAGAATCATGCACGCACGTCTGTCCGTCAGAGGGAGTGCTTTGACGCCTGGGTGCAGAGGCCCCCAAGTGGAACTGCTGGGCTGTCTGGCATGGCAGTTGGGTTCTAAGTTTGCTGAGAACTCTCCATACGGTTAAGGGCCTCTTTTTTTGCTTTTTGGGGCTGGAGTGATAGCACAGCGGGTAGGGCATTTGCCTTGCACATAGCCAAGCTGGCCGGCCCGGATTTGATTCCTCCGTCCCTCTCGGAGAGCCCGGCAAGCTACCGAGAGTATCTCGCCCACATGGCAAAGCCTGGCAAGCTACCCGTGATGTGTTCAATATGCCAAACACAGTAACAACAAGTCTCACCATGAAGACATTACTGGGCCCGCTCGAGCAAAAATCGATGAACAACGGGAGGATAGTGACAGTTACAGCTTTTTGGTTCACACCCAGCGATGCTCAGGGGTTACTCCTGGCTCTGCACTCAGAAACTACTCCTGGCTAGGGGGACCATAGGGGATGCTGGGGATCGAACCCAGGTCGGCCGGGTGCAAGGCAAACACCCTCCCCACTGTGCTGTCACTCCTGCCCCTAAGGGCCCTTTTTTAAAAAAAGAGGTTTTGTCCCGAGGGCTGAGAGAGGAGAAAAAGCTGGGTTCTCCAGCATGCTGTCTCGCCGGTTCCTCTCCTGCTCAGGTCTGTGTTGGCTGTTGCAGCCCCCAGAGCTCCGGAGAATCCCCAGGGAGCAGCCCCCCCGCCCCTCCCCCAACTCCCCCAGATCCCAGCAGACACTCGCTCTCACCAAGCTCCCCTCGCTTCACCCCTGCTCCCTCCTCCAGGAGTCTAGGGAAGACCAGCATCCCCCAGACTCTGCTGGGGGCCCCTGCCCTGCCCCCTGGTCAGGCTCTCCCTGGCAAACTGCAGTCCGGGTGAAGGTCCCACTCTGGCAACTCTCGCCAGCCCACGTCCCTCCTCCTGAGCTCAGAGGGCGGCTGGACCCCTCAGGCTGCGGCTACACGGAGAGCCCCCGGGAGCCTGTACAGCCACTGTGGTCGCTCCCCCAAGAGCCCTCCTCTCCCGACCTCTGGCAGCCCCCACCGCCACCCTCCCCCAGGGCGGCAGAAGGTTCCAACCCGAAGCTGGAGCCTCTTGTTTGTGGCTTCTGCCCGTGGCAGCCCTGCCACTGGCTCCTGCGTCTTCCCGCTCCCAAGAGCCGGGATAGGCGTCCCCCAGCACTGCTGTGGCTCCAGCATCCCCAACTCCTGGAGTCTGGGTCACTGCCGAGGAGAGTGGCACGTGGGGCTCCTGGCGCCCGTGGGCCAGTCAGGAGGGCGGCTGCTGAATCGCGGGTGCCCGGGGTCCTGCGGGACGGGTGGGGCTGCGTGGCGCTGTGGCCCCTCCATCCTTCCTCCCTGCGCGCGGCTGCTCCTTCTGGGCCCGGCCCTGTAGCCGTGTCTCTCTCTCTCTCTCTCTCTCTCTCTCTCTCTCCCTCTCCTGGTTTTCGCTGTGGGAGGGGGCTCTGGGGGCCAGGGAGGATGAGGGACCCAGAGGTCTTGGTCCAGGGCGAGGCCTGAGGTTGGGTGCAGGGTTCGGGCCTCCCTTCGGTTCTGGGCCTCGGGTCTCTCCCAGCAGGCTCGGGCGTGGGTGTGCCCCCTCCCCGTCCTGCCCCCTCCCGCGTCTGTCCCTCTGGCTGTGTGTCCTCCGCGCAGCAGCTTCTGGGCTCAGCGCCTGCTAGAACTCGGCCCATCATTCCTGCCGGGCTTTAGGAGTTCTTCGAGCTGGGGCCCAGCGCCCTTCTTCGGACACGTGCCCGGGAGGGTGTTCACAGGTGCTCACAGGAGGGTGCTCACAGGAGGGTGCTCGCAGGAGGGTGCTCGCAGGCGTGCTCCCCGTGAGGGCGAGAGCCTCCTGCTGCTCAGAAAGAAGCGTCAGTCGAGGGGGTGGGCGGGGAGGGCGGGGCACCCAGGGCCGCCCTGGCACCAGGGTCAGACTCGGCCTGGCCAGCCCAGCTCACACCCCACCACTTCCCTTTATTTTTCTGCGTTTGGTTCCACTTTTGAATCATGTTTTATGGCTCCCAGAATTTTTGACTTTAACGAGTTCCAACTGTGCCTTTTCTCTACCAGCTCCTGCCTTTTCTTCCTCCTAAAGGCAGCTCCGTAGCACTGTCCTCCCGTGGCTCATTGATTTGCTGGAACGGGCCCAGTAACGTCTCCATTGTGAGACTTGTTGTTACTGTGTTTGGCATATCAAATAGGTCACAGGGAGCTTGCCAGGCTTTGCCGTGTGGGCGAGATACTCTCGGTAGCTTGCCGGGCTCTCCGAGAGGGGCGGAGGAATCGAACCCGGTTCAGCCGGCCAGCTGTACACAAGGCAAACACTCTACCACTGTGCTATCGCTCCAGCCCAAAAGTGGTACTAGGAAGTTACTATTACCTAGATTTTCTCCCAAGTTACCTTCTACGGAGTTTTATACTTTTGCTTTCAATATCTCCTTTTTTTTTTCTTTTTAGACAGTGTTTCTATGTTTGTTCTCACTTTACAGAATCCCCAGCTTTTAAAAAAAAAAGTGTTTCTAGCAGTTTATAAGTCTGTTTTTTTTTAAGTATTTTTTTCTTGCAACAATTTTCTATTTCCTTTCTGCTAATTGTGAGTTAAAAACAGACTGTAAAGAAACCACAGGATTAGAGCTGTTATCTTTGGGATAATGCCCAAGAGCCTCCGGTAAAACTGGGCTCCCTTAATTCTGCTATCTTCACAGCACTCAGGAGTCTGTGACTGGCCGGAGCCCAGGTCAGGGTGAAAAGTCTGTGAGCAGACAGACCCTGAAGGGTGCCCTACAAAGAAACCCACAGTTCAGGAGTTTGGGGGACAAGTGCCCCGAGGTCCAGACAGACCCTGCCTAACTCTGTGAAATTTGGGTGATGAGTTTTCTTTGATGTTATTTTAAAGTGTCAACCATGCTTTTACCATGTAGGGACTTTGAAAATTAACCTCATTTTTAAATACAAAAAAATTCGGGGCTGGAGCACAGCGGGTAGGGCGTTTGCCTTGCATGCGGCCAACCTGAGTTCGATTCCCAGCATCCCATATGGTCCCCTGAGCACCGCCAGGAGTAATTCCTGAGTGCAGAACCAGGAATAATCCCTGAGCATCACTGGGTGTGACCCAAAAAGCAAAAAAAAATCTGTATCTTGGATTTCAGTGGTGTGGGGACCATATCCAGGGGTATTCAGAGGTTGCTTCTGGGAGTGCTCAGGGGACTATGCCGTCTGGGGTAGAACGTGGGGCTCCCACATGCAGACTGTGCTCTCCATCCCTCTGAGTCGCCTTCCTGTCCCCCTTTCCATTTGACCCTTTCCTCGTTCCCCCTGCCTCTGGCACCGTGCCAGGCATTACTCTCAGTTTCCATCTCGTCCTGATTTTTCACTTCCCTGTCCTACCCGCCCACCCCCAACATAAGACTTACTGGAATTTTCATTGCAGTTCTATTTAAAATATTTCATTAATTTAGGGGCAATTAACATAATCTGATAGTCTTCCTGTACAAGAACATTTTATACTTTTCTATTCTGGTCTACTTTTGTGTGCTTTGGGAAAGTTTTAGTTTCCTTATATAGGTTGTACACATTTCTCATTCAAAGTTGTATCTATATAGTCTCTCTTTTTTGCATCTATTATGTATAGTTTTCTATTTATGCCTTGTGGAGGGATAAGGAGGGCTAAGACCATTCCCCGTGACATTCAGAGGCTATTTCTGTCTCTGTACTCACGTCTGTACAGGATTCATTTTCTTAATAGTTATGACATTTTAAGTTGTAATTTCTATTGTTATACTTATTTTATTGCTTACATTTTAAATAATCAAGTATTAAATAGCCTGACTCCAAGGCCTGAGGCAAATCTGGCTTTCCATGACTTCCCTGATTTCTGCTCCAATTTCTCTTTGCCTTGTGAATGTTACTAAAATAACCTTGGCCTTTTCCTGCCCTTCCGATGAACCAGCACATTTTGAACCTTTGCTCTCCCTGTTTTCTCTAACCAAAATCCTCATCCTTTCCGGACGCTGGCTTGGATCCTGTTCTTACATCCTCCAGATATCGCCTCCTAAACTCCTGGCATTCCCAGGGCACCCTACCTTCAATTCCCAGCACCAACTTTCCTAGTACCCCACATTTATCACCCTTGCATTGGCTGTCCTTAGTAGTTTATCTTCAATGAGCATATTAAAGGCTTTATGCTTTCTAAATTGTTTTACTTCTTACAAAAATCTAAGTTTCAAGAAGATAGTCTACACTGGTATGCAGTGTAGTTGTGCCACCTTGGCAGCCCAGCCCTCTCACCCCCCCTCCCCCGCCAGAAAAAATAAAAGAAAAAGGAAAAGGTGAATTTTAAAGAGTAACAACAAGTATGGACTGGCAGAGGGTCAGGCAGAGGGACTGCAGAGGATCCTGTCCCATTTCTCAAGCCACTGAGGGTGGGAGCTGTCCAGCAGTGATCTCCTGAAGTTGTCGTGCTTCTGCCAGAAGTTTCCATACCCCAGCCCAGGGTCCGATCACCTACCCTTCCTATGAGATACGCCATGGAATCAAAACTGGCTGATGGAATGTGAGTGGAAGCTTCTTGTATTCTCCTACCTGAAGACTGGAATGAAGATGGAGTGCTGAAGAGTCAAGCTAGGTGGTCGAGATGAGATGTACATCCTAGTTCAAGGCCAAGAGACAGAGTGGAGGCCACATCTACCCAAATGATGGTTAAAAAATCCTATTTAGCATCTCAGTTGAAGTCAATAAATGCTGATAGAAGTCATCAAATAGTTTATGAATCGGTTCTAATATAAGATATTCATGCATTTAAATCATGGTAGGAATTAATTTATTGCTATATTAACCAGCTCATATGTTATGTTTTTTATTTTCTTATAGTCAGCTAGTAAAAATATTCTATCTTGAAAAACTAAGAGAAAAGCATTTTTTCATTATTTTCTGAAAGAAATGTTTTGGTAGATTCAGGTATACATTTTATCTGCCAATTAGCAGAAAAATATCCAAAAAACTCTGCAACTTTGAATGATTTCATCTCTTTTCATATATTTCGTCAATGTAGGTGAATTATCACACAATCACACAAAAAATCCTGTTAGTCGTCGATTGGTTCGAGCAGGCCCCAGTAACGTCTCCTTCATCCTAGCCCTGAGATTAT
>JAOXYA010091558.1:0-11075 GCA_028565675.1 Sorex palustris
CGAGCTGTGCTTGTAGAGAGAGAGAGAGAGAGAGAGAGAGAGAGAGAGAGAGAGAACGAGAACATGGACAGTCTCAGGACAGAAACAGAGTTCTATTGATGCCACTATTTCTCTGGATCAGAAGTTACACCTTCGAAATACCACAGCTGCATTAGTCCCTCAGTTGGTCTAAACCCTTTCAACAGAGAAAAGCTGGCTGGTGCCAGAAGTGTTGGAATCCCTAGGGGGCAACTTGTAAAAAACGCAGAATCCTGGGCTTCCCCCAGAACTCCAGACTCAGAACCTGCTACAACTAGACCACTGGGTGATCTGAATGCCCAGGGGGTTTGGAGAAGCTGAGAAGTGTTGCTTTAAATCATAGATGATACTTTCTCCCTTTGTTTCTTTATATTTCTATATTTCTTCTGGTCTTTGCTTTGGTGATTTTCTAACAAAACATGGCTAAAAGGCTGAACATTTCAAAACTCTTTTAGTTTTCTCATGCTTGTTTGAAATCATTGTTAGAATCTGGACGTGGTTGATCAGTTATATTCCTTAATCCATTGTTTTCCAAGTTGTGTGTGTGTGTGTGTGTGTGTGTGTGTGTGTGTTTCTTAAAAACCAGAGAATCCTAGTTACAAGAGGTATCTGTGACCAGCCAGAGGGATTCTTAGAGCTTGTGGGTCTGGCTGTGTGTTAGGGTGGGTTCTGGAGTCTTCTCAGAGTGTAAGTTGGAAGCCTTCCCCCAGCCCACCCTCATACTTTCAGAAGCCGCATCATCCACACCCACCTTCCACAGCCTCTGCCATATTGACTCACCCACTGGTTCTGCTCTTTAGATTCACAAACTAAATATCTGAAGAGATGCTACCTAAGAACTAAAATTTATGGACACACTGCCTGAAAACTTTGAGGTGCATTCAAGAGGGGAAGGCCAAGTGCCCACCCTGCCATAGCCCCAGCAGCCTCATATATAACCCACTGCTGCCTCCATGCCAGTAACCCAACCCCATGGCTTCACTAAGACTCTGTAGACTCTTCCCAGTTCTACAGATCCTGAAATCTGTGTATGCTGTAACCCCGACACCTTAATATTCCACAATACTGAAGTTCCAATAGGAGCACACCAAATTAGATGAAAAAAAATGTAGAAGCCAGCTAAAATCAACAAACAAAAACAACCCAGAAGGCTCAACTAACAACAAACAGAATCCTCAGACAAAGGCTTAACAACCTATGGTGAGATAAAACAATCTTCAAAAGTTTTCTTTCACTAAAGTATTTTGACAGTTCTTTTAACCTTTTGGTTTTGTCAAGCAATATAAAACAAATTATTATGTGTCTGCTCAGAGGATAGGCTTGGGGGGTGGTTGGAACAATGATGACAATAATAAAGGGAAGGTCATTAAATAAATCTAGTAACTGTCACTGTCACTGTCATCCCGTTCATTGTCCAATTACTCAAGTAGGTGCCAGGAACATCTCTATTCCTCCCAACCCTGAATTTTAGCAGCGTCTTCTTACTCATCATTTCCCAATGATTGGAGGCTCTTTCAGGGCTAGGGGAATGAGACCTATAGTTATTACTGTATTTGGCATATCAGATACATCGTGGGGAGCTTGCCAGGCTCTGCCTATGTGGGCAGGATACTCTCGGTAGGTTGCCAGGCTTGCAGAGAGGCATAAAAGTGTAGGAAGTGTCTTATAATGTGTCTGGAAAGGGGCCTGGAGCATGGCGGTGGTTGGGCAGTGGAGGTCGGCTGCCAGGGCTGAATCCCTTGGGGTGGGGAGGGCTCTCACTCGCCCCACAGCCTGTTCCGGAGTCCCATTAATTAATCTTAATCAATGATCTTGATTAAGTAAAGTATAAATAAATAATGCTGCAAAGAAAAAATAGTTTAAATAAAATGTTAAAAATAAATATCATGGGTCTTGGACTTTTTTTTTTATAAGTGATGCATGGATTTAAAGTCGTTTTTAGGGT
This sequence comes from Sorex palustris, assembly GCA_028565675.1. Classification (NCBI taxonomy): domain Eukaryota; kingdom Metazoa; phylum Chordata; class Mammalia; order Eulipotyphla; family Soricidae; genus Sorex; species Sorex palustris. Next base: position 1,964 of record JAOXYA010091558.1, read on the forward strand.
TCATTTTCTTTCTTGGATTTCTCCCACTACTTCCAGTTTGATTTCCTTGAGTTTTTTTTTTTTGTGAAATTTGGTCTTTGGCTTCTTCGTGTGAATACATTGCAGTCTATTCTTAGACTCTCTTTCCTTCCCTTGTTCCCTCCCAGCTGAGGTAGCATCTGTCTCCGGCTCCTGGACAGGCTTCAGCCCCACTCTGCCAGCCTCAGATCCAATCTCCCCACTGTCTTCTGCTAGGGTTCCCGTACTCCAACCACTTTATTGGGTCTGCAGTCTGGAAAGAACAGAGCCTGGGAACTTGGAGTCTACGCCCACCGACAGGAAGCAACAGGAAGACCTGCAACTCACGTCCAGGCTTTGCTAAGTACAAGTGGGTCACGACCGACTTCTGGCAATGTCATTTGTGCTCTCAGACATGCAAGTAAAAAGCCTAGCTGGGATCCTGCTTGTTTCAGATCAGACTGTGCTGTGGGATGCACAGGGCGTGGTGTTGGAGGGGGAAAGAGTGGAGTGAGGGGATGAGAACCTGACCAGCCTCATCAGCTGGGAGAACAAAGGAGAGACTTTCTGGTATTCTGGGGAGAGTCACACCCTACCTCCCTCCCAGTCCCATGTGGGTCAGTGACAGTCATGCTACAGACAGTGAGATGTCAAGCTGTGTGGAAATCAGGGTTTGTTTTCGTCAGTAATCACACTTAATTGCGTTTCAGAGGTGGGTGTGCTCTCCTGCAGGGAATCATTTGTTCTCTGCAGGGGGGGCAGGGGGGGTTGGGAAGGCCCTCCTGTGATGGTTAATTGAGGAATCTTAGTTTCTTAAAGCAGTGCATGTGCCCATGGTGGGTTTATGCTGGAATATATTTAGGGACCCAGATACAGGCCTGCCGGTAGATATGCAAACAACTCACAGCTCACCAGTGGCTTTATGTTTGGGGAATAATCCAGCATTGTTGCTCCTGATGGAAGCTCCCTTTTCCTCCCTCACTTTTCTGAGACTCAGCTTCTTCCATCACTTGACAGTTTGCAGCTGCTGGCCACCTCTGCACCAGGTCAGCAGAAAGGAGTGGAGAAACTCCACCTGCTTCTCAAAAGCCCTGGCTTACTGGAACCCCTGTTATTTCCCATCGCCTCTGATGGAATAAAATGGTGCCATGGCCAGGGCAGGCACTCTGGCCTGTGTGAAGCTGAGAGGAACCAACCCCCAATGTGAGAGAATCCCCCATATGGGCCATCAAACACCTCCATGTTTCCGTGGGTACTCACTCAAGGGCTGATCATGCAGCTCTGGGCCCCCAGGTGTCACACTTCCTGTTTGGAAGTTGTGATGACAGGAGATGTGGATTTGTGGACAGTGAATAAAGGTCTATGGAAATTTGTTTGCATCAGGAAGGAGGAAGAAGTCAAGATCCTCCAGACTTTCTTTCTTTGCAGAGCTTGCTTTTGGAAATCACTGTGGTGTTGGTTTTATTTTGGTGGGGTGGGAGTGGGAGACAGATTAAAAGCAAAAGGGGAAAAACTCCAGTGTTGCTACATTTGTCTAATTAGAAGACCCAGGACCCAATTCTAGGTCAGGCTGCGGCAGCCTGTGTACCTACTGTTGAATTCATTCCTGGCCCCTTCTGGGGTTTCCTTGAAGCCACTAAACCTTTGCGGAACTGACCCCATACTCAAACCAGTTTCCCACTGCTTATACTTCCCTTGATTTCATTACTTTACAGGAACCTGGGAACAGGTCCCTTTTTCCACCAATAGTCCAAAACCCAAACATACAGATGCACCAAGTTCTTGAAGACATAAAAGCAACCAGGATGCCAAAGGCTGACTTTCATCTTTGTTCTGAGTGTAAACATGCCAAAAAGGGTTGGGGAAGATCCAACCTTTTGCCCAGAGAAACACTGGGCTCTTGGAGGAAGCCTCAGTGGTGGAGGACCCAACGAAGAGGGATTTTTCAGGCCTTACTTTCCGTTTCTCTCCCTGTCTGCAATCTCATCCAGGTGGTCCTGAGGGCTAAAGTTTGGGATGGGGCTGCGCATAGGTGTTCATATTGGGGTATGGGGAGGGAACATTTTTTGTACCCATTGCTTATTTGTCTTACCCCCACATACCTCCTGAAGAATTCCTTCTTCAGTATTAGGCACTTTGGTGATGGTGTCATAAAGCTTAATACTAGTGTAACCATGTTATTTAAACTATAAAAATTTAAAAAGAATAGACATACAAATTTTTGTGCTTGGGTTTCAATTATACAATGATCAAATACCCATCCCTCCACCAGTGCCCTTTCCCACCACCACGGATCCCAGTATCCCTCCCACACTCCATCCCCCCAATCCCACCCAGCCTCTGTGGCAGGGCATTCCCCTTTGTTCTCTCTCTCCTTTTGGGTGTTGTGGTTTGCAAAAGAGGCAATGAGTGGCTATCATGTTTGGTCTATAGTCTACTTTCAGCATGCTTCTTCCATCCTGGGAGCATCCTCCCAACACCCTTTATTTGGTGCTCCCTTCTCTATCTGAGCTCCCTTTTCCCCTAGCATGTGTGGCTGGCCTCTAAGTCATGGAGCAAAATTTCTGGTACTAATCTCAGCCACTCTTGGGTGTTCGTCTCCTATTTTGTTATTTTACATTCGCTAGATGAATGCAGTCTTTCTATGTCTGTCCCTCTCTTTCGGACTCATTTCACTTAACATCATACTTTCCATGCAGTACCACTTGTATGTAAATTTCATGACTTCATCTTTTCTAACAGCTACATAGTGTCCCATGGTTTTTAGCCAGGTCTACCTCATCGGAAACAGCAAATACCACTATTCAGCTCAGGCTTATGACACTTTCACCCGTGACTGATCACAGAACTCTTTCCTGTGTAACTTGTGATACTGGGGCTCAAATGCAAAGCCTCATATGCAAGGCAAGTCCTCTGCCACTGAGCTACATCCTCAACTAGTGATCGCAGAGGCTTTATTCTGTATTGTCAATGTCATTTTTCAGAAAACTAGATCTAGGAAGCGCTGAAACACAAACTTCACAATCACAATCACAACCATCCTGTTATTTGTCAATCACCTCGAGTAGGCCCCAGTAACGTCTCCTTCGTCCTAGCCCTGAGATTTTTTTAAAAGGTGCCATATTCAGGGCTCTTTCAGAGTTAGGAGAATGAGACCCTTCATTGTTACTGGTATTTGGCATAGTGGGCACGCCACGGGGAGTTTGCCAAACTCTGCCATGTGAGCAGGTTACATTTGGTAGCCTGCCAGTTTGTCCAAAGTAGGAATGAGATGATAAGATGTCGCGCGGCCGCAAATGCTTCTGGGAGCTGGGTTTTATAGTCTCTGAGTCTTGGCCATTGATGGGATTACACCGAAGCCGAAGACCTTCAGAAACACAAACTTAAACTTACGTTTTTGCTTTGAAGGCATACCAGGTGGTGCTTCAGACTTACTCCTGGCTCTACACTTAGGGATCACTCTTGCTGGGTTTGGGGAAAAACATGGGGTGCCAGGGACAGAACTTAGGTCAGCTGCATGCAAGGCAAGTGCCGTACCCACTGCACTATCACTCCAGTCCTAAACTTTCTATTTTAAAACTCAATTAGGCCACATAAGATGCCCTTAAATGCTACCTTTTGTTAGCATTCTCAGAAATCACCTGTCTTGTGCACAAAGCTTTGTTGCATTCATAGGTATATCACTTTAGGGGCCGGAGACATATACAGCATGGATGGTGTTTGCCTTGCAGCCAACCTGGGTTCAATTTTTGGAATCCCATGCTCTCCTCCAAGCCCTGCTAGGAGTAACTATTGAGCACCGCCTGGTGTGAACCCAAAAAGCCAAAAAAAATTTTTTTAAATGTATTTTACTTTATCTAAGAGTAAGAACCAGCAGCGTGTTCCTCTGTCGGAGCAGGCTAGTGTTCACAAGATATTTCAGGCGTCAAAGGAATAACTAGGGTTTGGCCCCATAGCACATGGCAGAAGTTCATGGATGCAAGTAAAAAGGCAAATTGAAGCAAACTCCCTAAAGTCATTAAGGCAGGGGTGTCTCAGATTACCAAGTCACTGGGCTCTAAAAATTCTCTATTTTCTGAACTCAAACAATTCAGAGTTTAACTGGTTGAAGAAACCTTTTCCTAGGAAACTAAAATTCCTGTTCACTGTGTGTGTTTTACACACCTATAAACCTCCCATGTTCATGTAGGAAAGCGTGACCAAAGTCTAAGCATTCAATAAAAGTGTTAGCCATGGGTATTGAGCCGGTGTTGGGATCAACTCTCTAATTGAAGTTGTCCTACTCCCTATGTGCCATCTTTGTACTATTTTGTCCCTAGAGCAAAACACTCTCCAGCAGAAGTCAGAGATACACAGATTTTTCTTTTTGTATTTTTTAAAATTTTATTATAGCACCTGATTAACAAAGTTATTCTTAGTCAGGCTTGTGAACATGCTTTCAACATTACAAAGGAGAAGAACAAATGGCAGTACTTTCCCATTGGCAAAGGACACTAGAAGAACGCTCTTCTATTAAATCTACTTCTACTTAAAACCAAAGTTTTTACCAAAAGTAATAGAAAGAAAGGAATCAAATGTCTATGAGAGGTTAAACTCCCTGATTTTTACAGAAGACTCAGGTTGGCAGGATACCAACAACAGAGCAAAAGATCTGGAACCTAATTTGTAATTTAGGTACAAATTTACAATTTGTTAATTTGTAAAACAAATTGAACATAAAAGCTGAGTTTGGGCATGTCCCTCTCAAATCCCCCACTCCAGTTTGCTCAAATCACAAAGTCTCCATCAAAAATAAAGGGAACTGGGAAACTTAGTACTTCTTTAGTTACACCACAGCACAAATAAAAAATAAACAAAGGTCTTAGTTTTTAAGAAATGGAAGTCACTGTAACTGAACTCATGAGTTCTTTTGTGACTGTCAAAACCGTGGGCCAAGTGTCATCTTAGAAGTTATACTCACTGAATATTTTGTACAAGACCAAAAGATGAGGGAAGCAAGAGAGAGAATGCAGAGTTGCACAATTGGTTTGCATTGGTTTGATCTAGGCACATTCCACCAGTCAGAATAATCCCAATTATGAAAATTGTATTCATGTGCTCACAGGAAAAAAGACACTGGTTTCGGGGAACATCAGAATCAAAAATATAAAATAAATCAAAAGTTTCCCTCTCTTGATTTTTTATCAGATATTACAACTGTCATTTATTCACTTATTCTATTCAATAGATATTTGTGTTACTATATGCCAAGTCTCATTGAAATACCTTCTGAAATGTGACAGATTTAAAGTCTCTACATTTATAAAAATCCACAGTTTAGGTTAAATGAAGTGGGCAAACAAGATGATAAAGAAAGACATAATACAAAGAACTATTTTTGAAACATTATTACAACTGTTATATAAGCTACCAAAAAAAATTACAGGCTGTTTCTACAGATGGTCACTTACTCTCTATGTAGTTCTACTATTGAACTCATTATCACCAAGCAGAGCCCATTCTGCTTCTTCAAAACAATGTTAATTGTTTTACTAATTTCTTTATGGTGAGATCAAATCTTCCTTCTACTGTCTTTCCTTCTGTTTATCACTAGTTCTTCTCATAGATTATAAGCAGAATAAGTGTACGTTCATACCTACCTTTGTCATATCAGCACCTTAAATAAAATAGATTCGTCTTTTACACCTCTCTCTGAGTCTTATTTTTCACATGCTAAAATTTCTGTTACCCAAATTTAATCTGTTCATGAAGACAAGTATTGTTCACTAGAAGAATTCCATAAAGACAAGCAGAAACAGACTAGTGACATGAGGACCAATCAATGCTCCTCAGTCAATGCTGTTGGTCATATGTGCATTTAGAATATGGGTCTCACATGAACTTGTGATTTAAGATGGGGGGATGATGATGATGATGATGATGATGATGATGATGATGATGATGATTGATTGATGATGATTGATTAATGGTGATGACGATATGGTGAGGTCCACAGACAGGGTAGGTAACAATTGCAATGGAAACAACAGTTTGTACTTGTAATCCCCAAGAGAAGATGATATTTTATAAAATTCTACACAAGACCACAACATAGAGAAGCACCTATGTTGGGTGGGACAGAAAGAGGAAAGATGAGCTTGGGGGAAATGACCTGGGTCAGAGCTTTTCCTGCGTTCTCCACAGGAAAGAATGCATCAAGTAGGGTAAGTGGGTTCAGGATTGACTACTTTGACTGATTTTGGTGCATCTGTCTCTAGTCACCTGACTCTGGAATGATCAGAGATGGAGGCATAGTAACAGAGTATGCCTCCAGTAAAGGATGTTGAAATTATAGATCATTTTAGTTTGCTTTTGAAAGGGGCTTCCATAAGCAAATTTTTGCCTTTTCCTAAGCAAAATTTTAACACTTAAATCTGGAGGGATTTCTGCCAAAACCTGCTGGGTTCCGAGATTTGTTCCTGAGTCTCTGGGATCATGGCCATTAAGCAGCTTGATCAGGAGCCATGAAGGCCATTCATGGGGAGCGACTCGGGGGTCTCACTGGGACGGGGAGAGAATGGCCGGCTCCACCCCCATCCTGTGAGGCCCCACATGTCTCATCACTGAGGGCCCAAACGTGACTGTCTAATGGCCTCGGGAGGATGAAGGCCACCAAGCCGCCTAGGGGGAGCAGGTGGAGGGACAACACCCTTTCCCCCCGGGGTGGCCCAGCAATAGTGACCTACTGCGCGGTTCAGACGCATTTCTGCCAAAAGCCACTGGGTTCTGAGATTTGCTTCTGAGTCTCTGGGATCATGGCAATTAAACAGCTTGATCAGGAACAGAGAGGCCAGCGAACTCCATTTTTAAGATGAGATTGAATTAAGAACTGAAGGTGGATGAAAAAGTAACATCAGGAAAGATTTTTCCAGAATAAACAATAACTCTCATGACCTACAGTCTGCAAAAATGTCCCCTCCTCAAACCCTCACCACAACATCAGCCTGGAAATTCTTTTTTATTGCACTGCAAATTTTCCTGTATGCAACTCAGGACAAGATGAAAACAAGAACCACATGGAAAATGTCGAGTGATTTTTGTCCTGTGCTTAAAGCTATCAAATTCTAAGATGGTTCCAGACCTGAAAGAAAACGTCCTCAAAATATTCGGTATACAAATAACCCCACAAGGGAAGAGACTGTGGAACAATAGTGGAAGGATCTTAAATAGTGATGGAGGGAATTAGTGTAGCAGCTCTGCAACTAGAAAACAAATCACCTGAATATTGGATGGATAAGGAAAAGGACACCTCAATAACAAATACAGGGGCTGGAGCAATAGCACAGTGGGTAGGGTGTTTGCCTTGCACATGGCCTTCCCGGGTTCAATTCCCAGCGCCCCATATGGTCCCCTGAGCACCACCAGGGGTAATTCCTGAGTGCAGAGCCAGGAGTAACCCCTGTGCATTGCCAGGTGTGACCCAAAAAGCAAAAAAAAAAAAAAAAAAAAAAAAAGTCAAGAGTAGCCTTGGGGTCAGAAAGACAGAACAGCTATTGGGCAGGGCACTCGCTTGCTTGACGCCCAGCTAGATAGAATCCCTGGCACTGCATATGGTCCCCCCAACCCCGTCAGGAGTGATTCCTGAGCACTGAGTCAGGAGTGCATCCTGAGCAGCACTAAGTATGGCCCCTGCTCCAAAAAAAAGTGAATAAATGAACATAAAGGTAGCCTTGCTGCAACTAAGAGCTGTGACATCACACGTCCATTTCTCTGAACATGAGACATCACAGCTTGACTGGACTGCAGTGGTGGTGGCGAGTTAGACGAGCCCCGAGGACTCCTGGGCAGGATTGCGTTCTGCAGTAACGCTTTTAGGCCTTCCCGCTCTTGACTCAGGCATCATTCCTGCCAGTGGTAGGGAACCCTTTGGGTATGAATGGCGTCCTCACCGACGCCGTTCCATTCCGGGGTCCATTCCATTAATATGAAACTCCTGGCACCTCACTTACCTGAACCTGAGGTTTTTCTAGAAGGTATTTTACTGCCTGTCCTACTGCGCGTCAGGACCTTTTATCAAGGCAAGTCCAGTGACCTTCAAAAACCTTTCTGAACGAACTCGAGAGGGGAGCAGCCAAAGGCCAAAGCCTCTGAACTAGAGCGATAGCACAGCGGGTAGGGCATTTGCCTTGCACATGTCCAACCCGGGTTCGATCCTCGGCATCCCATATGGTCCCCAGAGCATCACCAGGAGTGATTCCTGAGTGCAGAGCCAGGAGCAACCCCTGAGCATCACTGGGTGTGACCCAAAAAGAAAAAAAAAAGGCCAAAGCCTCCACAGCTGACAGCCTCATGTACTCAGGGAAGTGTACATCTTGCATCAGAAATGAGAAAGGGATACAAAATAATGGAGGAGCACCAAGAAAGGACTCATCTTGCTGGAACTGAGTAGTCCAGGAAGTGGCTGAGTCTCGGTTCTGAACAAGAGGTGCTATTAGCCCTGAACAATGCAAATGACATTATGCGTTAGCTGGAAGCAATAGCTGAAGTCCAGGGATCTTGGAGGTGGGGGATACTGCTGTTTTTGTTTGGGAGTTACACCATGTAGTGCTTCCAGCTGACTTTGGGCCCCAGTGCTCAGGGCTCATGCTTACCAGTCCACAGAACCAGATGTGCGCCAGGGATTCAATCTGACGGGCTGGGTGCAAGGCAGGTGCTTTAATCACTGTACTACCTCTCTGGCCTTAGGGATGGTGGGGTGGGGGTGGTGATGGGGGTATGGGAGTGTAATTTACAGTGCTGTGTATATTTTTGTCTTACAATAAAATGACCAAAATGACCCTCAAAACCTAAGGAATCCAGGGGCTGGAGTGATAGCACAGCGGGTAGGGCATTTGCCTTGCACACGGCCGACCTGGGTTCAATCCACGGCATCCCATATGGTCCCCCAAGCACCGCCAGGAATAATTCCTGAGTGCAGAGCCAGGGATAACCCCTGACCATCGCTGAGTGTGACCCAAAAAGCAAAACAAACAAACCCTAAGGAATTTGTGTTGAAACTGGGGTTTAAGAAACTGTTTTGCAAGCAAATAGGTAAATGACTGTGTGTGGAGGTAATTCTAAAGCAGTTAAGTAAACT